>JAOSBL010168891.1:0-11007 GCA_027568915.1 Erythroxylum roraimae
GCACGCGGTTTCTGAAGGGACGAAGGCGGTCACCAAGTTTACTAGTTCTTAAAAATTTAGGCTTGTTCTTGTTGGTTTGGGATTATCTGGTGTGTATGTGACTGGCCTTGTGGACTAGTTACTAATCGATGGTAAAGGTTAATTGAGTGTTTTGTAAGTGAAGATTTAGATGTTTGTAATCGCAGATTGAAACATAAGATATCTTGTTTGTTGTTTCAGAAGTGTTCATTCATGTTTACGGTATTGTCAGATACGATAACGGGTCGTGAACGGTTAAGTTGACTTAGGTTTATTGGAAAAGCTACAATAAAGGTATGACTCCGTAGGTTGGATGGTATCTTAGCTTAGACTTTTTAATGCAGCATTGGTGTGTGATGTATGTGTTCGAACATATTCATATGCGTCATATGAGGGAATCATATACTTGAGCAAACCTTTAGAGTGTTAAATGTTAGAGGGTACTTCCGACAATTTTTTATAAAGAAGTATTGACGAGATCGGAAACACGTTTAGGACGAAAGGATCAAAATCACCATGATAGTTGGCAAAATTACCCCCCCGACATCTTCAAGGGGAGCCCTTTGGGATATTCCAAGATAATATTCAGTTAATCCTCGATACCCTTTTCAATGTAAAGATGATGAAAGAGCCCCCAACACCTAAGTTCAGGTTGTTGAATTTGGACTACATTTTAGGGCATCAACAGATGATGGATCTACAAGAAGTCATCAACAAACCTTGAGGCCTGCATTTTGAACTTTCCAATCATCTTAACCACGTGCTCTCGAAAATACTGGTTCACCATCATATTGTTCCCTGTACAAAATGTCTAGGAGATGTGTTAGTCCCTTAATATTTGCATGACCGTTTTGTTAGCCATTGATAAGTCTTGACCAACATTTAATAAGGATTAGGCACGAGGAAGGCATGTCAAAGAAACCAATATGAATTAACTAAGTGAGATCACGCATGGTTTGAGCTTCGGCTAGCTTTGATATATTATGGGGCGTTAATCGATTTGGCTTGAGTGAGTTGGACTTGACTTGGACATTCTTGGTTGGACTAAAGACAAATTTGTGCTAAAATGACAGATCATGGATGAATGAATTAGGCTATAGATGTGTATCGGTCAGACCATATGTGGATTGGTTCGAAACTCAGCTAAATTTCACTTTTGGATGAAAACTAATAGTGATATGACAAAGTGAGATGAATCACAAAAAAAGCGGGAGTACATGGCAAAGAAAATGGGTGATATGTCTTATTTTTATTTATCACATGTATTGTTCATTTAGAACTGGATTAGTGATAAGTTATGTAAATACACCTGCTAAAGCTGTGCCTAAAGTGATTATAGATGTCAACTACCAATTGAATTAGTCTTTCAGTGGCTTTATGTCCTCATTCTTTTATGCTTGCTTAGCAAGTTTTCAAATGGTTATAAATAGTTCATCTGAGCAATCACTTCTTTTATTAAGAGGCTTGAAGCATTTATACTCTTTGTATCTATTGTGAGAAATATAAAGGTTGACAATTTTGTTGTAAAAGTTTGTTAATCTTTCTCTTCCTATTTTTATCGAATTTCTTCTATTGACTTAGTGAATCAAGATCGTTTGCTTTTCCTTTTGTGAAAGCACATTAACATAAGAGAATCAGTAAGGTTGGGTTGAGTTGAGAAAGTTAAACTACTGTACTATAAGTTTTTCATAACGACTGGTATCAGAGCTATGTTGATGATAAAATGGCAGGTGGTAGTAATATAAACAAGTGTGTTATACGTGTGAAAGTGCACATTGGTCCTTTGCCTATGGTTGAAGAGGAATCCTTTCTTATGCATCTCGTTTTGAAGTCTCGGAAAGGCATATCCAAGCATTCCAGGATCAAGTTACAAAATTGATAAAGGTATTAGAGGAAGCCAAATTTTGAGATAAAATTATGCAAATGTGTGGTTATTAATCAGAATTTGGACGTGTTTCAAGTGTTACAGAAACCTGCGTTGGCTTCCACGTAGGCCTTATTGTGGGGCTTAAGTTGGCTATGTGGGTTGTTATATTTGATGGGTCATGCATGCTAGTTTTACATAGGATTGAGTTGTTATATTTTATAGGTCTTTATGTGTTTTGTTGTCATAGCATAAAATGTGGGGTAGTAGTGTTAATGGGTGGTTATTTACTTTAAGTATTTATAGGTTGTAAGGAATCTGATTATTGGATTTTTTACAACAGTCTGAATTTTTCCTATTCCCAACTTTCTATTCCTCTCTCTCTTTACCCAACTCAAATTCTTACACATCATTCTTGGTACTATAGTAAGGTTCCGCTTGCACCCATCTCTAATTCATAAAGACTCGAGGAAAGACGAATGTGAAATTTCAAAATGAGGTTCATGACGTTCTTAGGCTGCATGAGTAGTAATTTGATGTGGTCAATTCTCGGGTGGATCAAATCTACTCCTCCCTCCAATCCATGATTCAAGAATTTCAAATTATACGAATGGAAAACTCCTAGAATGGTAATCCAGATATTAACCCATTCGCTACTAGGGAGTCTTCTACCCCTCACAACAATATAACTCCTAACCATCCTGATTCTCTCATTTCTTTAACTTTTTTAACTTTTTAATGGAGATAAACTGATGGAATGGATCTATAAAGGAGAGCAATTTTTTGACTTTACGAGGGTAACCTTGGATCAACGAATTCAAGTGGCCTCATATCATTTAGGTCTCACCCTCCAATGGAACCGGTGGCTAACAAAGTTCTGTGGTCCCCTCTCTTAGGGATAATTTTCCAAAGCTCTCTTGCAATAGTTTGGTCCCATCGGTTATGATGATTCAACCTAATCACTCTCTCAACTCAAGCAAACCTCAAAGGTGGAATCTTATCAAGAAGTCTTCGAGTGACTTTCCAATCAAATTGATGGACTACCATAATCCTTTCTCGTAGGGAATTTTATTGTAGGTCTAAAGGATGACATTAGATTGGAGGTGAAGATTAAGCAGTTGTGAACTTTGGTCGATGTTATTGATATGGCTCGACTAATTGAGGAGAAGAACTCACTACAGAAAAAGGTGCAACCACTACATCCCATAGCTAAAGGGTCATTTTCCTCTCCTAGAATTCTGGGACCTCCGCCAAGTACATGACTTCCACAAAGTCCAAATACCGTAGCCCCACCCACCTTAGTATGACATTTATTGATGCAGGAAGCTAAGGATTGAATGGACAAAGGGCTCTGTTATTACTGAGACGAAAAGTTTACTCTCAGGCATCGGTGTAAGAGGCTATAATTTTTCATGATTAAGGATTCTCAGATGTTGGACGACAGTGACAAGGAAGGGGAACCAGTTGCTCCAACCATTAAGGAGCCACCAACTGAAGTTTTATTCCATGCTATTACAGGAACCAATTTTCCCAGACCTTGTTGGTACCTTGTAAACTCCGAGGGGAGGACCTTATGGTTTTTATAGACAGTGGCAGTACTAGAGTTTTGAATGCCATTCCGTACCGATCGATACCGACCGAAAATGGAACGATATCAATGTTAATGGTATAGGTCATCGGTATCGAAGTTTTCATACCGGCTGATATTTGTACTGGTTGGTATTGTAAGTTTTAAAAATTGTAGGGACTATTTAGCAAAAATAAAAAAATTGTTTATCTACCCCCCTCCCTGACCCTTATCTTTTACCTTTTGAATTTTCATTTCTTACTTTCTCTCTCTCACAGACTCACAAACTCTCCAGTCTCCTCCATTCTCTCTCACTATCTCACACTCTTCATTTTCTCACTCTCGTTCTCCTCTCCATCTCTGATGGCTGCTTCTGCCTCTTCGGTAACAACAGAACCACCGCATGACTTTCATCTTCCTCCACGCCATAACCACACCATTTTCAGCCCTCCTCCACGCAAACCACGCCACCACATAAACCACTTTCAGGCTTTAGCCCTCCTCCATGTGAACCACGCCACCATCGAACCTCGTCCATACCATTGTCCTCTTCCAGGCAACTTGCCACTCTCCTCCATGCATTCATAATTGGCAGATCTGAAATAGATCCAGATCTAAGCCTAACCCGAATAAAAAACCTGAAGCAAATACATTGTGAATTTGTTGGTGTGTTGTCAATTTTTTTTTGTTGTTGCTTAATTGCATTTGTGATTGTGAATAGGTTGGAAGTTAGAACTTGTAATTAAATTATGAATTGGATTTGTGATTTGTGTTGGGTTGGATACTGGATTGGAGTTGAATGAAATGATACATGGTTTTGTTTTATCTGGTTGGTGGTTTGGTTTATGTCTGGTTTGGTTTATATGAGATTTATCTTAAGTTTTTTTTTTATGAAGTTGGCGAATGAAATGAACGACATGAATGATTTAACAGTTATAAAGTTTCAACTTAAAACTGAGAATATGACAATGTGAGAATGTGATAAGTGTACAATATAACAATGGACTATTTTGCAATTTAAAAAAAAGGTACTATTTCATAAATTTAAAAATTACCCAAAACGGTACCCGGTATTGATCGATACCGAAGTACTATACCAGAACCTAATCTGATAATAGGACCAGTACGGTATTCACAACTTTGGGCAGTACTCATAACTTTGTAGATCAATCTATGGTATAAAAATTTGGTTCTCGATCAACTGTAATACTAAATTTTATGTGATAGTTGCTAACTAAGAACGTATTAGATGTGTGGGGCTATGCCTGGACCTTACCATTCATATGCAGGAAACCTCAATTATAACTAATTATTATATATTACTTGAAGTAACGTGGCCTTTGGTGTTAGGAGTGCAATGGTTGGCAACTTTGGGGCCCATACAGATTTAATATCGCACTCTCACTATGACTTATTGTGAGGATAATAAAGTCCATAAGTTGCATGGTTGATAGAGAACTCCACTCTTACAGCTATAAAACAAAGAATTTAATTCCCTTTGTGGGATTTGATTTCTCTTCAAAATTGCTGCCAACTATCAAATGAGATTCCCTCACCAATCACCCTTAGAAATTATTCAGTTGTTGACAGAATTCTCCAAGCTCTTCTGACCTCCTTCTACATTGCCTCCTAACTGGATACATGATCATCGAATAACCCTCTAACTGAAATCTGCCCTGGTGAGTCTTTGACCTTACATATATCCTTACTTTCAGAAATATGAGATTGAAAGGCTTGCTCGAGAATTGCTTACTGGTGGGCTTATTTGGCCAAGCTGGAGCCCTTTCTCCTCACCGATTTTGCTAGTTAAAAAAGCAATTAGGGACTGGTAATTCTGTATGGATTATTGCGCTCGCAACAGTATCACCATTAAGGATAAGTATCTAATTCCTGTTATTAATGAATTACTTGATGAACTACATAGAGCTTAATTCTTTTCCAAGTTAGATCTTCGAGCAGGTTATCATCAGGTTAGAGTTCATGAAGAAGATATACTGAAGAGTATTTTCTACACACACAAGGGACATTACGAGTTTGTAGTAATGCCATTTGACCTGGCTAACGCTCTGACTACTTTCCAGAGTTTAATGAATGACATATTCCGCCCTTATCTTTGCAAGTTTGTCCTTATTTTTTTATGACATATTAATTTGTGATTTTATTTGGGCCAACCATGTACAACATTGACGTTTAGTTTTTTCTGTTTTGTTACAACATCAACTCTCTGTTAAAAAATCCAAGTGCAGATTTGGGATTCAACAGGTGGAGTACCTTGGGCATATCAATACAGGGCAAGGAGTGTAGGTAGATCCTAGTAAAATCTAAGCCATTTTGGAATGCAGCAGCCTACAACTATTCGAGGTGTTCATGGATTCCTTGGTTTAGCCAGGTATTATATAAAATTTATTCGTCATTTTGGAGGCATTGTGACTCCATTAACTCAACTTCTCAAAAAAGATAATTTCCATTAGACTGAAGCTGCCCAACAATTGAAACATGTTCTCTCATCTTCTCCCGTGCTCTGCTTACCTGACTTTACACAAACATTTAAGATTGAATGTGATGCTAGTGGAGTGGGAATAGGAGCAGTCTTAACACAACAAGTTCATCTTGTTTCTTACTTTAGTGAAGCTTTAAAAGGGAGTGCATTGAACCTTTCCACATATGAAAAGGAAACGGTAGCCTTGGTGAAATCAGTTCGATAATGGCTGACTTATCTTTTTGGCAATCATTTCATCATCCGAAAAGAACAACAAAGCTTAAAATTCCTCCTGGAGCAGCACATTACTACCACGACTCAGGCACGTTGACTACCAAAATTGCTTGGTTATGATTATAAGATTCAAGATAAATGGGGTGTTGACAATCGAGCTGCATATTCTCTCTCTCGCATGGTTGAAATCCATCTCTTGGCTATTTCCACTTTAACATCAGATTGGTGGACAATCCTGCAAGATGAAATGCGCACCGACCCATTTTACACCAAGTTATCAACTTCTTCTTCTTCCACACTATATTTCATTCACATCGGGGGTTTGGTTCAAACATCAGAAGGTATTTTTAAGTTCAGATTCCTCTTTGATTCTCCATATTTTGGCCAATTGTCACTCCTTTCTTATTGGTGGCCATTTTAGATTTCAAAAGACTCTTGGCCGCATCAAACAAACATTTATTTGGCCAAACATGCGCAAGATTATCAAGAGCCATATTCGTCAATGTGATGTTTGTCAACAACACAAAGCTTATTGCCAACAATCTGCTGGTTTACTTCAACCACTGCAATTACTAATCAGCTTATGGACCTACATCTTTATGGATTTCATAGATGCTCTGCCCATTTCCCATTGGTACTCAGTTATCATGGTCGTCATCAATCGATTATCCAAGTATGCTCACTTCATCGCACTAAAGCATTGTTACACTGCCTTGACCGTCGCAAAAGCTTTTGTGGATAATATAGTCAAGATGCATGGGTTTCCCTTTACTATTGTAAGTGATCATGACAAAGTTTTTATTAGCTCATTCTGGCAGCACTTATTTTGGTTGTAGGGAACAAAGTTGTGCATAAGTTTCGCCTATCACCTACAAATAAAGGGCAAACAGAGGTTCTTAACAGAGTCTTGGAACAATACCTACGCTTCTTTGCTAGTTCTTAGCCACGGAAATGGTTTAAGTGGCTAACTTGGGCTGAATATAGTTATAATATAGTGGTACATTTAGCCACCAAACTCACCCCCTTCGAAGTCGTATATAGCATTCTGCCATCGGGACCATTACATTAAGTTCCTAGCACATCTACTAATAAGGAGGTCAAAAATCATTTGCAATCTTAGGATGCCATTCTGATGGAGCTTAAAACCAATTTGGTGTTGGCACGTAATCAGATGAAATGCCAAGCAAATCAACACCGCTGAGAAGTTGTCTTTGAAGGAGGTGATTATGCCTTTTTAAACTTTACCCATTTCGCCAAACTTCAGTGGTTTCTCGCTCTTCTGTCAAGTTGGGTCCAAGATACTTTGGCCTTTATTGCATCCTAGAGCGTGTTGGAACTGTAGCTTATCATCTTGCATTACCCTCTGGCTCTTTGATCAATGATGTTTTTCACATCAGTTTGTTGAAGAAACATATGGCACTTGTTGATTTCATTCCTAGCGCACCTTCCATTCCTCTCCAACGCAAGCTGATTATTCTTTGGTTCCATAACCAGAGCTGGTATTGGACCAGCAACTTATTCAAAAGGGTAGATATCGACCTAAACTTGAACTCCTAATCCGTTGAAAGGTATGACCTTTGGAAAATGCTACTTAGGTAGATGCACGACACTTCCTCCAAGCTTATCCGACCTTCATCCATGAGGATAAGGATGTTGTTTGGAGAGGGGAATTGTTACGAACACCTACGTTGGCTTCCAGTGGCTCTTAGTGCAGGGTTAAGGTGGCTACGTGGGTTGTTATATTTGATGGGCCATGCGTCTTGGTTTTACGTAGGATTGGGTTGTTATATTTTATAAGTCTTTATGTGTTTTGTTGTCATTGTATAAAACATAAGGTAGTAGTGTTAGTGGGTGGTTATTTACTTTAAGTATTTATAGGTTGTAAGGACTATGGACGTGAGGTAGTAGTGTTAGTGGATGTTTCTTTACTTTAAGTATTTATAGGTTATAAGGACTATTGTTATTGGAATCTTTATGGTAGTCTGAATTTTTCCTGTTCCCAACTTCCTAGTCTTCTCTCTCCTTAGCCAACTCAAATTCTTACATATCATAAAGCTCTGTGCTTAAGGTATGTGAGCTTAAAGTTTTTAAGGGCGTTCAGAATGTTAAGAAATTTGAGAACTTATGCGATATGAAGCATTATTCACTACAAGAAAAATTGGTTTTAGAGATTGAAATTATCGACGAAAAATATTGATAATCTGTCGAAAAACAAGTTTAGAGACAGAAATTACCGACGGAAAGTGTCATAGAAGAAACGGTCGTAGGTAAAATTCAACAATAGATATTGTAAATCCATCGCTAAATTTACTGACGGAATAACATTTTTCATAGGTAAATTTACCGACAGAATTAAAATTTCTGTTGCTAAAATTTATCGAGGGAATTACAATTTTCGTAGCTGAAATTACCTACAAATATTGTAATTTTGTCGCTAAATTTCTTGACGGATTTTACAATATTCTGTAGGTAAAGTTAGCGACAGATTCACTAAATCCATAACTAAATTTACTGACGGAAAGATATCTTTTGTAGGTAAATTATCGTCGGAATGTTATAGTTCGTATGTAAATTACTGACAGAATTGCAATATCCGTAGGTAGTTTTAGCAATGAATAAACAATTTCCATTGCCTCGGTAATTTACCTACATATTATAGCCTTCTGTCGATAATTTACCTATGGAATATAACATTCCATTGGTAATTTACTTACGGAAGATAACTTTCTATTGGTAATTTACCTATGATATTTTCAACTACCACTTCTCACTTCCCACCTGAATTTTCTGTTTTTAAGCTAATGATTTTTTTTACATTTAATTTCTCTAAATAATATAATCTTGAATGATAATATAATGTAAAAATTATACTGATTGATATTATAATATAAAAATTATAATGTACAACAATAAGTATCTTGAAAATAACTGTAAATTAAGCATTCATACAAAAACTTAAGAGTAGCAAAATATATTCACTTAAGTACCAAAATATTAGAAATCTAAGCTATGCAGTTGGTGAAGGCGGATGATCTGACTGCTGCGATGAGGTGCTGCCCCTCCTCTTCAACTCATCCATCTCATTATAGAGTTGAGCTATGTACTTCATTGACTGTTACAACTGAGTTGCCAGCCTCTCTATTGAGCGATCAAGCTGAACGACTCTCTCATTAGATGTGGATCACCTATTAGATCCAACTGTACTAAAAATGGAGGATTGCGAATACCATGTGTTTGTAAATGAACCTAAGCCGAAAATCCTTCCACGAAAGTCCCTACCATCAGTTGCATCAAGATATGTCTGACTCTCATCAACAATTTCAAAGTTTTGATACTGTCGTTTAATGCTTTCTTGTATTTGGTCCTAACATTATAATTGTTTATGTTAATAAGTGATAATTTTTAAGAATTAATATTAAAGAATAAATTTTACATACATTAAGTTGTCTGCATTGGGTGTTGACAAATGTCACATCATCATACTTCTTATTGTGGATGTGTAAAAAGAGCTGACGTGGTGTAGGCTTCCTGCCGATAAACTTTTCCTGCATCATAATAAGGTGTTATAAGTGAACTATAATTTACAAAAATTTTGGCAGAGTTTCCTCAACAACATAGCCATTCATGGCACAATAAATTTATAATATTATCATTCTCCATAGTACATACATATTTTTTAAAATAAATTTCATACATCAAATTAAATTGAAATCAAATATCATACATCAAAGTACAAAAATCAGAATATAAATGTAAAATTTATATATTTACAAGTTTCTTTACATGCTTTTGGTGGGTCATAGATCCTCCGGTGTGTATGGGTAGATTCTCTCCCTCCCGTCCTCCACGTCTGTTTGTAGAATTGCCCTTTGAAATGGAGATTGCCTCAGATGTTGCCCAATACTGCTGCCAACAACTCCATATTTCTTCAGATATATAAGGAGGTTGTACACCATTCTTGTGTATCTAAACAACAAAGTCTCTATAATGTGCATGGGCTCGCCTCTCCCATACATTATAAATGACAGCATCAAATTTTGGATCCTATAAAAATTCTTTCTGGAAAAAAACGATACGTACTTATAAATAACAATATTTATCTAATTGATGTATAAAATTAGATAAATAAAATTTATTTTTTGTACCTGAAACTCTTGATAATAAAAATCTTTTATCTCCTGAGAGATATTTTTTCATATATAACCCTTTAGTTCTGTCCTCTCCTTGAGTTTGGAAGTGATATTTCTAAAGCACATTCCAGACGAAACCAACCTAATATATATGTTAATTTAAATCATTTTCAAATTAAAACCTATAGCTTTAGTATAAACATATGCTATTATCATGTATTAAAAAAATTTCAGAATTTTACTCATAGATCGTTGACAATTGTAATGTAAATTCTTCCATAAACTCCTTTAGCTCCAGGCTAGAGGCCATCTCTTTTATTCGCAATGTTTACCCATAGTATCTCTGTCGGTATAGATTCAAATTCTGGTCTAGAAGTAGGGTTGCTGGATGGTGTAGCAAAGATGTTGGATGGTGCAGCAGTAGGGCTACTGTATGGTACAGAGACTGTAGGTACGGAAGGTGATGCCTCATCTAGATGTGCACTAGCTGAATGTGCAACACCTGATTCTATGGCATCTGCAGAATGTGATGCTTCACTTGGATATGCACTGGCTCATCTAAATGGTGGTAACCTGACCCTTGGTCGCAACATTTCTTGTTTTCTCTTCTGTGACATATTTTTAACATGAAATTCACATTTTATTGATATTGCACTAATAGAACAATATAAATTAAATATAACAATATATTGTTGATGCAATAATAAAATTTATT
>JAOSBL010168943.1:0-11003 GCA_027568915.1 Erythroxylum roraimae
TTTGGCTGCCAACGACAACCCCTTCTTTCTTTTAAATCTTTCCTTTTTATTCTTCCTTCTTTTCCAATTATGCCCCTCCTTGACTTGGCCCTTCCAAAAATGCCCTTAGTTCATTTAATTAATGCCAACTACTACTTCTTCATCTAATTAAATGCTAACTTAACCCTTCAATTCAAATGCCAATTTCTAATTCTTCCCATGCCATCTTAAATAATGGCCCAACTCAATAAAATAAATAATAATAATAAAAAAATTTCCCATCAATCAAGCATAAATAACCAATGAAGCAAGTTAAAAGAATTTCACAGAAATTTAAGAACCAACACCTTGTGAGTGTTATTGTTTGGAGTCTAACAAATTAAGGGTTAAAGTTTAATAAAAAAGGTTAATGAACCAAAGATTCCTATGAAACTGAAAATCATAAGCTATCTTTTTGCCTTTACAGTTGAAATTAATCTTTTAGATTTTTTAAATAATTTTTGAAGCATACATGTTTTCAATGTGATTAATTTAAATTTGGAATTAACTTAACATAAATTATTTGAATTTTTTCATTAACTTTTTAATAGATACTTACTGTCTAAGTTTTAGATAGATGCCTTTGTCTCTTGTTTATTTCCAACAATTTTAAGTCCTAAAAAGATTTTAAAAAATTGCAACTTGTAGAACCATGTAAGCACAAATGCATTTTTAGCCATGAAATTTGTACGCTTTACAGTTAAAAGAATCTTTGAATGTATACAATGTATATATATTATATATGCATATGTGTGTGTGTGTTTCTCAAAACACCAAAATTAGAATATGATTCATATTCTAGGTCTAGTTTTTGTGCCTTTGATTTCAACTTGTTTCTATTGAAATAAGTTTTAGAACTAGTTTCTTCTTACTATAAAAGACAAGAAAAGGTTAAAGTCATCAAAGGAACTAAACGTCTAAGTTACTGACCTGCTTGGATTCCTAACAGTATAAAGCAAAATACGGCCAAAATCCTAACAAAAGCCCCTTATTTAGATGTTGACCAATAACTAATCCTTTACACATCAAACCTAACAAATACTTTTAAGGCCAATATTAACATCTAAACGGGCCTTTAGATTTAAACCAACATAATTCACATAGGATAAAAGTACGAATTTACTCATTGAGAATTAAGATTATTTTTATAACTATTTAAAAATTACCATGTAATATTGGAAACTTTAAAAAGAGAAGTTTTACTAAGTTTTAATCGAGTTATTATAATTGTAATCACAATTAAAATTGATGCAAAGAAGCCATACATACTCTTTTATGACCACAACAATCAATCACATAATAATTTTTGTTAAAATAACTTTAAAAATTCGTAATATTTTTAAATAATTTTTAATACCATAATTTATTTTTATTAATTTAAAATAATAAAAATTTTATTCAAAATGATTGAAATTAATGAAGATTTGTATCTTTTACTCATTTAAATACAAAGAAGCATATTTCGTAGGGTTATGTAACTACGATCATTTGATTTGCTTTTTATTTTTATTTTATAAGAATAATTTTAGATTTAAATAGAAGTGTATTTAACTAGGAGTCATATAGTTGTAATTCTATTTTAGTTTTTCTTTTTATTTTAAATTTAGTAAATAAGTGTATTTGTTAAGATTATATTTTCGATCTTTATTTTTTAAAATTTCCCGATTTAGAAATGTTAGTCCCTGTTTTAAACTACTTTTTATCATCTAAAGTAACTTGAATGATTAAATACATTATAACAATCGCACAAGCATAATATGTAAATAGATTAGTGGTTCGACAAATAAACCTTACCTATATCCACTTCCTAATATTCACTTAAAATTATATTATACTCTTTTTTCAACTAATTGTATGAACTTTAATACAAGATTCTTTGCTTATCCTAGATAAAGAAGAACTCTTTACTATCTATTTTCAATAGTAAAGAGGAACCAATAGCCTCCTTGAATCTCATAATGCATTAAAATCAACCTCCAATTAAAGTTTATAAGTTGAATAAACCTTTTTTTTCTCACTTTAATGCTCTAAGGGTCAAAACTTATACGTAATAAATGTAAACGTGCAATGAATGTTTGAATGTTATCTCAAATATGTTCTTAAAAAAACAAAATATCATAAAGTTGTCCAATAACTAAAATTATAGCCTACAAGATTTCAAATAGTTGTTAGAAATGAAAACTAACCACTATAACAATTAGTTTCTAAGTAGAATAGGCTAGCTAAGACACATTCGATTTAGGTATCGACTCGCAGATACCCTAGCTAGACATAATGTTCCCTTTTTGTTTAAAACTAATTGATTAGTCGATTGTCTAACCAATTACAGACAAATTAATTTGTAACTTTTTGAACCTTTATTCAATTTGCATATCCAAACCCTTAAGCTAGTTGAATTCTCATATAGTTCAATTTCTCAAAATATTTTGAGACATCAAATTTTAATACTTGAAGCATTTCAAAGGTATTTAAACCTAAATTTTAATAAAGGAATTTATTTAACTCATTTTCAAACTTTTCTAGATTTTTTTGGAAAATGAATGAAATTGTATTAACTCTAGCAAAAGCTAGTTCATCATTATAATGAGAATCCTTTTATTGCTTAGCTATCATCCTACAATAAGATTCGAATTATAAGATTGACTATAGCAGTTCTAAATCAAAATAAAACAGGGGCTAAACATGACTTATAGGTTCCATTTATTCTTCATTTCAAGGGAGAGTGAGTATTGCACTTTTTTTTCAATCAAGATGGCTCTAACCCAATTCAGAATTTGTTCTACCAACTGGTACTTGTCTTCTTCAAATCGTTTGTATAGCTTGCAGTTCCTCTCTTTCCAAAGAGAGTAAATTGTAGCGGTGAATGTTGTTTTGAGCACCTTCCCATTCTACTTTCCATGCTTGGAGAGATTAAAGAACTAGAGGGATTAAAAAACTAGTTCAAAGTATCATCCCATTCATATATGTGATTATCGAATGCTAGCATTTGTAATATTCTACTCCATACTACTTTAGAGTATTTGTAGAGAAAGTATAGGTGATTTTTGTCTTCCTCGGCTTCCTTATATAAGACACATGTTGAGCCATTTGTGCCAAACCACCTGCATTTGATTCTTATTCTATTTTTAATCACTAGCCAAGTAAGTATAGAAACTTTAGGATTAAGAGATTGTTTCCATAAAAGTTCATACTAGGGGACTTCTTTAGAATTTCCTGAGAATAGCTTGTGATAGGAGTTGTTTGTGAACTTTCCATTCAGATTTGGAGTCCATATAATGCAATCTTCTACCATACCCAACTTGCATTTGGGGTAAATGGATTACAGATATAGAGGAACCTATGAAATTCCCATACTAGTCACCATTTTGGATGAGTGATGATACTTTGGAGTCTATAAGGATCTATTCCTCAGCTGGATGATCTCATTTCTTTGTATAAGGGGGCTAGAATCTGACCAGTTATCCATCCAAAACCACAGTTTTGCTCCATTTCATAACTTATGCTTGATCTAAGGATATATCATGCTTCTCATATTCAGTAATTGGTTGAAAGTCTAGGAAAAATCTCTTCTATTTGTAATTTGCTAGAAATTCATATTTTTGAGATGATATTCATGCATCTATTTGATCCAAAAGACCTTCTTATCTATACATAATATCCAAATTCTTTTTCTCAGGCACCTTATGCATTAGTTCACTCCATTTTACTTTTGCATTTTTGGCATTTTCTATTTTTCCAATCCAAAGAAATGCTTTCACAATTCTAGCAATTTCTTTGAGATAATGAATGTGCAGACTATTTAGAACTAAATTGATAAGTGTCATTCTAGCTACATAAGAAAGAAACTTGTTTTGCCAAGCATTTGTCCTAGTTTTGACCTTCTCAATAAGTGGAATGCCATCCGAGAATTTGGGCTTAGTTATGGTGATAGGCACTCCCAGGTATTTGAATGACGGGGGGTGCAAATTCAATCTTGTAATGTGTCTAATCTTAGTTTGATTTCTCACATCTGATGAGATATATAGATGACTCTTAGCATCATTGATCTTTAATCCAGACCATTTTAAGAACATTTTTCAGAATATGCAGTAGAATTTTAAATCTGGGGCCAATAATATAGTAGAATATGGTTAGGCACAACATAAATTTCACAATTGGGAGGTTAATCGATATAACCATTTAATATATGCTTTTAACATCTATTTTTAAAAAATAAAATCCATATATGATGCAGATTTAAGAAATAATATAATAGCTTCTAATATGGCTATTAGGGCAAAAGTTTTCTCAAAATAATATCCCCTTCTTTTGATTATACCTTTCAGCTATCAATCTAGCCTTATTTCTCACAATAGTACCTAATTCACCTAACTTGTTTCTGAGCACCCACTTGGTACCTATAATTTGGTGTTCTTTAAAATGAGATCTAATAATTACCTGTTATTGGAAATCACTTAGTATTTCATCTAGATAACGACTCTTCTTAAATTTCTAATCTTTTAAAAGCTCATCATCCTACTTATCTCCCTCACTTGGTACAATAATGTCATTTTAAAACACTTGTGTGGTGTTTTAATGATCATTCTTGTTCTCTTCAAGTGCTATTTTAAAAAAAAATCCTTGGATAGACCTATCATTGCATTTAAGACTTTTTAAAAAAACAAAAGGGTTAAATTCATAAAAAATATGCGTGGAGTCTTTAATGACTAGAATCTTCCTATTAAACATTCTATACGCTTTGCTAATTAAATAATAACCAAGAAAATTTCTCCATGTACTTCTAAATCAAACTTTATGAAGTTTTCCTTAAGTATTTAAACTGTAGCATTTTTAAATAAAATTTTTGAAGTAACTATGCTTTGACTTCTTCCTATGCCAAAACTCATATAGTGCTTTTTCCATAGTTAACATTATATAGATATTATTGGAAATGTTACATGCGATTAGTACATCTTGTACTAAAAATATTTTAAAAGTTCATACTTGTTAATTATTTTCCTATATATATCTTCCAATTTCCTATTCTTCCTCTCAGTAACTCTATTTTGTTAAGGGGTCATAAGAGTAGAGAAGTTGTGAAAGATATTGTTCTCTTTATAAAAGATTTCAAACATTGAACTCTACCAGATTACTCTTAATTGATGCAGTACAGAGTTCCTTTCAATTTTAAACTATCTTAATAAAATTTGATAAATAAACCTAAGCATTTGTCTTTACTTACTTAGAAAAAGACCTATATAGATATACTAAAATCATCAACTATAACAAATGCATAAAACTTACCACCTAAACTAGTAACTTTATTGAAGCCAAACAAATTGATATGAAGTTATTGCAAAAGTTTAGTGAAAGTTACCAATTTTTGCCCTTTAGTGAGATCTTTTTATTTTTTTTTCCTAATTTGGAAAGCTCTATATACCTTGTCTTTCTTAAAATTGAAACTTAGAAGTCCATTAACAAGTTGTTTGAAGTTGAAGTTAGAAGTGAGTTTAATACTTAAAGTTCCATGCTTATAAGTTTATGCTTCCTATGTCTAATCTATGCATCTTCACTTATAAACATTAAAATTTTCACAGTTTGATTAGAGAGTTCACACAAATCAATTTTATAAATATTAATTTATTCCTTACTATAACAATATTGTCATTAACTCTAAAAATAATGCATGATTTTACCTCAAAGCATACTTTACAATCTTTGCACCATAGTTGAGTCACATTTGAAAAGAGTTATAAATTGGGACGCATTATCGATCATATGCCTTAAGCATCCACTGTAAATATACCATCTAATCCTTTTCTTCTTAAAGACCTACAAAATAAAGAAATTAATATGTTTTAGTTACCTAAATGAATTTAGTCCTTGACTTATTTTCAACCCATTTCCTTAAATATTACTCATAAAACTTAATTTTAAGGACAAATAACTATCATTGTACCCATGGTCACTATAAATATAAGATCTTATGTTATAAGAATAGTGTGATTTAATGCTATGATAGTGGGACTTATGATTTTGATGTATTAGTTCATTTTGTCTTCTTTGGATGTATAAGTAGTAGGGAGCTCTCTTTTAGATATCTTGTATTTTATCTTCTCTTGAATAGTGATATGGACTAATGTTTTATATGCACGAGATATATTATTTTTATTATATTAATGTCTATAAGGTGTTTAAACATGTCGTATGACAATATGCTTGTAACGAAGCCTATTCTAAATGGGAGTTTAATTCTTGCTCCTAGATTGAGGTTAAGGAATAAAATGAATGAGAATGGTATTTCATGCTCCCTTGGTTCTTTGCATAAAAGTTATATCTACTTTTTCTTTTGCAGTGTTAAACTCTAGGCCTAGATTAAGAACTATACATGAATACATAAGACTTGACTTTTAAATAAGGCCTAGATGATAAAGCATTCACATAACAATTATTTTCATATTTTGATGAAGAAATACAATGCTTATTTCCCACCTTAGGAAAAGGCTCTTCACTATACAAATATTTGCCTTTGACAAATATAGTATTACCATTGGATATACTCTCTTAAGTGTATTATTCACTAGAGCTCTTTTAGGCCCTTAACATAGTCTTTGGCTTCCCACTTTCCTTGGTGAATTTTTAAAAAATAGTATTTGATAATATTGATCTCCTTGTTTATTGTCTCATTCTCATGTTTTTAATGCATCTAGGTTATTATTTTAACAATAAGTACACTTTTATATGCTTTAGTGATAATTTTCAAAAACAAGCACACTTTTATATGCTTTAATGCTATGTAATTCACTATTTAACTTCTTATTTTCACTCATGTTTGCATCTAAATATTTTTTAGCCTATTTTAATTTGGAATATAGTTTCTTCCTTTCTATGCATATGATTTTAAGACTTTTAACTAATTTATTATATGAAGACTCAACATTACTTGCTATCACAAGGTTAAGAGCTAAACGGTACCTCACCATCACCATAAGCCATAAAGTACACATGAGCCACTTCTTCTTTCAATTGCTTATTTTCTGAATCATTTAAATAATCCTAAATGGAAGCTTTGATATTCATCTTGATCTTATAGTTCCTCTAATCCTTCTTCTTGTTTCTTTTATATTTGTCACAATCTTTAAAGAGAGGTTCAAGTACGGTTTCCTACACTTAAAGTTAATGATGTTAGTTGATTTTCTTTTGGAATCAACCTTACATCCTTGAAGTTTTTCCTTTAGAAAACTTCTTTATTTTTAGGAACTTCTTAAATCTTCTAATGATGAATGCTATGTCATTCCTTATCACTTTCATTTAAGGATGATCTAGTTCAGTATGCCATAATAATATTTTCTCCACATTTCATTTGATATTTGTAATAAAGGAAATTCTGAGACCACTTATTAGATTTAGTGACATTTAAAACAAGGTTGAATTGGATGCTTATGATTTTAAGATATTTTTTTACTAAAAAGTAATTTAAAAATCTAAACAAATGTTTAGTTATCACACAAGCATAATGCATGTGGAGATTACGAATTTATTTTATAGTGAATTGATAGAAAAACCTTATTACATCCACTTTCAAAGACTAACTTAGGATTATGTTATACTCTTCTTTCATTAGCTATAATAACGGCTAGTTTTTAGGCATGATTGACTAGTCAACCATAGACCTTCAACTACCTTATATCTTAGCTGGACAAAATGTATGCTTTTTGTCTAAAACTATAGCAACCATTAGTTAGCCAATTATAAATCTTTGGTTGGCCAGTTGTTCACTGATTGGCTTATGATCTAACCAGTTACAAAAACCAACTTTGTATCTTTTTATTATTTTCTTAGAAAATTGAACCCTATGAAGTTCAAACTTCGAAACCATTTGAAACATCAATTTTCAATAGTTCAAATTTTCAAAAGATTTAAAATACTCCATTATGATAAAAACTTAATTTAACTTAGTTCCAAAAGTTTCCTAAAATTGTTTAAAGATTAAGATATTTTTCTTTAAAAACAAAACCTTAATTCCTCTTAATCAATTAAAAAATCACATGTATTAAGAATGAGCACAACATATTTATGCATGTGGAGCTCTTAAATCACTAAATGACCTTGTTAAAGGTATAAGAAAAACAACCCAAATTTTACAAAGAAAGGTTTTGAATCTTTTTTAATATTAGTCTAATTGATTTGAACTTCATTTGAATGTTCTTGACACTCACGATATTTGTTTATTCTCTCATTTTCGCATCAAAGATCATTTGATAGTTTATTTTTTTTCCATATATGTTTAATTAATTTGATTTTTCTTTTTCAATCACTGATATGTGTTTAAATGTTGATTCATTTGATATACTATACTTAGTGATTAATGCCTTAGAAGTGCTTAGGATATTCACTTTAGCTCATATTAGATCTTAGGTATGAAGTAAATCATACGTTAGTATGGACTTTATATTCGAAATACAATATGCACAAAAAGGGGGGTTGAATTGTGTAATCTTTTCGATGAATACAATCCCCTTATATATTTTTTAAAACTTGCTTTCTCAAAAACTATTGAGTAAGAATATCACAATATATTGCGATTAACTTCTAAGTACTTGTATGAACAATAGAAATTCAAAGTTGAGGGTTAGAGAGTAAAAGTTGACAAGCAGTTTTATCCTGGTTCACCCTAAACCGTGGACTACGTCCAGTCCTCAGAATCCTTTCTGAGATTTCACTATTCTTCTCAAAGATACAAGTATTCTTTTTACCGAGCCTCTTCAGGTCTCTTACAGCAAGTGTTCTTTTCTCACTTAGCCTCTTCAGCTCTCAACTTTTCTTCTCTCTTATAGAGAAATATTGCGAGCTTTGTTACAGATAATAATAGCTCTAAAGTTTAGCACAATGAATACAGTGTTTCTCAAAGTCACTAGCTTTCTTAAAATCTCTAACTCTTTCAAAATCGCTAACTTCTTCAGTCTTCGACTCTGACTCGTATTTATAGCTTTCGTCTTCAACTGCTTCTTGATAACCGCTTCTTTCTTCTTGAATCTTGATCTTTGAAGAAGCAGTTATTCAGTTGAGTTCTGTAACTAACTCAACCTGATTAACCTCCCGATGTGGTATCGAGTCTTTCGTCTTAGTTTTTCGCTTCCGCTTCATCTTATTTTCTTTCGTCTTAGTTTTTGGCTTCCGCTTTGTCTAGTTTTCTGCTTCCGCTTTGTCTTATTTTTGTCTTCGCTTTGTCTTATTTTTGTTTCTTCGCTTCGTCTTACTTTTGTCTCCACTTTGTCTCATTTTTGTTTCTCCGCTTCGTCTCACTTTTGTCTCCGCTTCGTCTCACTTTTGTTTACGCTTCGTCTCATTTTTGTTTTCGCTTCGTCTCGTTTTTGTCTCTGCTTCGTCTCATTTTTGTTTCTCCGCTTTGTCTCACTTTCTAAAATTATTATTATTTGATTTTCATCAAAAATATTAATCGTGAAGTCATTTTGACTTAACAATCTCCCCCTTTTTGATGGTAACAAATAATAATAGTTTTTAGAAAGATAGTATTATTTATAAGAAGATATACAATTGAAAAAATTGTAAACTTTATCTTCTATACATTTCTCTTCTCCTTTTCTTCTTCTTCTTTTCTTCTTTTCTTCTCCTTTTCCCCCTATCTTTCTCATTTTCTCCTTTATCCCCCTATTTGTTATTGATCAAAAATTATGGCCGAAGATGTTTCATAATTTCAGAAAACATGTCCTTCATTTCAGTGAGGAGTGACTTGAGGTCTTGTCGTATATACTCTACTTCCTTATGCAAGTCACCTACTGAAGCACGCAGATCATCAACCTTGTCATTAATTTCTCCAATTTCTTCGGCTAAGGCTTCATTTTTCTTCTACTGTATTACTTCAAAACCAATAGTAGTACTATATGCGTCTGAAGGTATAACATTTGGTTCCATGATTGTAAACATAGGAGGTTTGAAAGATAAGTTTCTTTTAGGGAGATCAAGGTCATCAGGTCTGGGTAGTCTTGGAACTTGTTTTCCAAAAAGGTATAGTACATCTCCAATTGAGGACATAGAACTCAAGGGTCTAATGTGCATGACTAAGTGCACAAGAGTCTCTATATTGTAACTAGTATCTCCAATTCTAATGGTTCTGTTCTGTACTACCCTTCTGTTATTCTCCCAACTACCTGAGAAGTTTCCTCAGTGGTGACGTGACTACAATTACTTCCTGATGCATTTGAGATATAGTGGGAAACATAAGTTCCTTTATGATGGGCTGCATAACACGCCTCATCTATGTTTCTCACTTCAGCTTCAATCTGATCTTCTGTCAGATCACTCGTCATCCCTTCAAGATACATTTTCTTCTTCCCTTTTTCCTCATTGTGAACAATGTAAGGTCTTGGTTGAATATCAGGTACAATCTTTATCACAGTTCTTTTGTAACTGGGAAAATAGTGTACTTCTGCTTGGTCATCTGTGTTAGGTATGGTTTGGATTTCTCATCCCACAGAACACTATACAACCTTATTTCTCCATCATTTAACAGATGCATTGTACCACTATTTACCAAGATTGGTTCGAATTGTACCTTGATTAACCTTTTCAGGGGTTCTCTTATGATTATAGAGCTGCTTCTCCTAACAGGTTAAATTTATTCAATGATCTTCATTTTCAAATCCTCTTTCCTCATTGGTTTAGAAGGATTGACTTGTGCTGGACTGTGTTCAACAGTCGTTTTTTTTTTCTGTTGAACAGCAGTTGGAGTGCTCTTCTTCTGACTGATTTTCTGCTTCTTATATTCTTCAATCAGCATAGGAGTCTGTTGTTGAAGTTGAGGTTGAGACTTTCTTCTTAAATTCTACCTTCCTCCTAATCTCAGTTTCTTTAGCCAATCTTGTTGAATCTTCCTTCAAAATTGAGACTAAAGACCTGGTTGTCTGCGGTGCTTTCTTCTCAGAGTCTTCACTATGAGTCAACTCTTTTCCTTTCTTTTCCTCTTGTTGACGTAGTGTTCGTAC
>JAOSBL010168977.1:0-11002 GCA_027568915.1 Erythroxylum roraimae
GTTTGTCATGCCTTACGACTTTAGTTGCTAGATGGAGGTTCTATTTAGGCTCTTTTTGATGTGGTAGCTGTTTCTTTATGTTGGCTCTTCTCATGTGTTGTATATAGCGAATTTTCCCTTTTGATGACCTTGTAATATTTTTTTCTATATTTATACTATTTCCCTTTTTCAAAAAAAAAAGCGTGGGAGCGGCAGGAAGAGTTTTTTTTTTCATTTTCTGATTTTTTTAATAATAAAAATTGTATAAAAATTGGAAATGCTAAATTACTTAAAATTAAATTTATAACTAAAATAAAACAAACCTAATAAAATAAAAATGAAAACTGTTGAAATATAAAAATAATAAACAAACTTGAAAATTTTTCGGATTGCCCCAAACACGCTTCTTTTAAGTCTTTAGTTGGACATGTTTCACTACTTACCTTATTAGAGATAGGTTGGAGATACCAACACTATTTCTTCCATGTGCTCGACTGAAGAATTCTTATAGTATGGTTTCAGGCGGTGTCTGTTAACTTTAAATATCTTAGAAGTATCTAAACTTTAAATTTCTATCGCACCATGAGAAAAAACATTAGTAACAATAAATAGCCCAAGCTAGTGAGATCGTAATTTTTCTGAAAATAACTTAAGCTTTGAATGATAAAGAAGAACTTTTTGCCCTATTGAAAATTATTTCCTGGAAATTATTTTATCATGAAAAGCTTTAGTTTTTTTCTTATAATATTTTGCATTTTCATACGCTTCATTATGAATCTCTTCTATCTCTTGCAATTGTAACTTCCTATTGTTACTGGCCTCTACTTGATCCATGTTCAATTGCTTCACATCCCAATAAGCTTTATACTCTATTTCCACAAGTAAATGCAAGGCTTACCGAAAACTAACATGTATGGCGACATGCCTATTGGAGTTTTGTAAGCAGTTTGGTACACCCACAAGGCATCGTCCAATCGTAAGCTCCAATTTTTTTCTATTCGGATTTACCACTTTTTCCAGTATGGATTTGATCTCCCTATTGGACACTTCAGCTTGTCCACTTGTCTGTGGATAATAGACTATAGAAACTCAGTGTGTGACACCACATCTCTTCATCAAATTCTTAAAAATCTTGTTGCAAAAATGGGTTCCACGATTGCTAATGATAGCTCGAGGCATTCCGAACTTAACAAAAATGTTAGATTTAACAAATTCTATAATCGTTTAGCAACATCAGACAAAGTAGCCTTAGCTTCAATCCATTTCGAAACGTAATCCACAGCTAGCAAAATGTAATTCTTACCAAAAGAAGAAGGAAAAGGACCCATAAAGTCTATTCCCATACATCAAAAATCTCACATACCAGGATATTAGTGAGCGGCATTTGATCTCTCGATCTCAAGCTACCTATTCTTTGACAACGATCTCAAGTCTTGCAAAACATGTAAGAATCATAAAACAACTTAGGCCAAAATAGTCTACATTCAAGAATTTTTCCACCTGTTCTTTTGGGACCAAAGTATCCCCCGCACATAAATGAATGACAAAATTTTAATATGGAAGGAATTTCATCATCCGTAACACATCTTCTAACAATCTGATCAGCAAAAAATTTTCAAAGATAAGGTTCATCCCAAATGTAATATTTAGCCTCTCGTTTAATTTTATCTTTTTCAGCTCTAGATAAATCACTAAGTAGAGACAGTCACCAAAAAGTTTACTTTATCAGCATACCATGGAATTACCTGTTAAATTACGAAGAGACTTTCATTCGAAAATTTATCGTGAAGAACATCAGATGCAGTAGTCAGAATGATCCTGCTTAGATGATCAACCACTAAATTTTCAGCTCCTTTCTTGTCGTGGATTTCCAAATCGATTTCTTGAATAAGTAAAATCCATCGAATCAACCTCGGCTTGGCTTCTTCCTTATTCACCAAATATTTCAGAGTTGCATGGTCTGAATAAATGATCACCTTCGTGCCCAACAAGTAAGACCAAAACTTCTCCAACCCAAAGACTACAGCTAAAAACTCGTTCCCCGTCGTGGAATAATTCTTCTGAGCATCATTAAGTGTTATGGAAGCATAATAAATAACATGAGGTACCTTGTCCACTTTTTGGCCCAACACTACTCCAACTGCATAATCCGAAGCATCGCACATTAGCTTGAAAGGCATGTCCCATTTCGATGGTTGAATAATCGGAGCTGTAGTAAGTCATTCCTTGAGTTCATCAAACACAATCTTGCATGGCTCGTCAAAATCAAACTTCACCCCATTTTAGAGTAGTCTACACATGGGTTGCAGATTTTTTAAAAAATCCTTGATAAATTATCGATAAAATCCTGCGTGACCAAGAAAAAAATGAACTTCCCGGACAGTCGCGAGGTAAGATAAAAATCGAATAACATCTATCTTAGCCTTATCGACTTCAATTCCCTTAGAAGAGACAGTATGACTCAAAATTATGTCTTGATTAACCATGAAATGACACTTTTCATAATTTAAAACCAAATTAGTTTCAATGCAACCTTTGAAATGTTGCTAGTGCGTTATGCAATCCAAATGGAATTCTTTGGTAAGCAAAGGTGCCGAATGGAAATGTGAATGTTGTTTTCCCTTGGTCTTTAGGTGCAACCAAAATCTGATGATACCCTGAATAGCCATCTAAACAACAATGCTGAGATTTCCTTGCAAGTCTTTCAAGCATTTGATCAATAAATGGAAGTAGAAAATGACCTTTTCTAGTAACCAAACTTAGGTTCCTATAATCTATGTAGACTCTCCAATCATTTTAAACATGAGTCAGTATTAACTCACCATCGCTATTTTCTACCATAGTTATCCCAGTTTTCTTCAGAGCTACCTGGACTAGACTTACCCAATTACTATCCGAAATTGGATAAATGATGTCAGCATTAAGAAGCTTTAAAATTTCTTTCTTTACCACTTCCATCATGGGTGGATTTAAACGACGTTGGGGTTACCTCACATCCTTTGCTTCATCTTCTATCAAAATTCGGTGCATATAAATGGTGAGACTAATACTTTTTAAGTCTGCCACTATCCAACTGAAAGCTTCCTTGTGCTCCCTTAGCACGTGAATCAACTGATTTTCCTGCAAAACAGTAAGTTTATTAGAAATTATAACAGGTAACGTGTCTTACTCACCTAAAAAGATGTATTTCAAATAGCTAGGCAAGCTCTTCAATTCCAAAGTTAGTGGTTGGACCAACGATGGCAACAGCCTGGTGCTGCTTCTGGACATCTCCACATATGGCAATTGCTTCATCACTGGTTCGGTGTCCTCCAATTGGCAGAACAACGTTTCCAATTCCTTGTTAGGCAATATCGAATCCTTGACATCTTGCCACCGTAATGCGTCTCCCATCTCCAAGACTGTTTCAAGTTCATTGCTTTCCCTTAAAAATGAATTTTCCTACACCCATGTGTCAATAAAAATCCACATAAACAATAGGTTGTTCATCATCCGAAATTTTCAAGACATTGTATATATTGAACTTAATTAATTCACCATCAAATTTCATAGTCAATGACCCATCATGAGCATCAATTTTCGTTCTAGTGGTTTTCAAAAATGGCCTTTCGAATAAAATTAGGGATGAAGAAGATGCATCATCGCTCCACATCTGCAAAATATAGAAATCAGCCGAAAAAAGCATATTCCCCACTTAAACTAAAATGTGCTCTAACACACCATTTGCATAAGCATTTGAGCGAACCGCTAATTGAATCACTACATTTGTTTCTTTAAGAGGCCCCACATTTAAAGATTTATAAACATCATATAGCATGACATTTATGGATGCACTCAAATCTAACATAGCTTTTTCAATTCTCAAATCACCAATTTGACATGGGATAGTGAACATACTTGGGTTTTGACACTTAGGTGGAAGCTTTTTCTTTTGTAAAATGGCTGAAACGTTCTCCCCCAATTGCACTTTCTCATCAAATTTTAATTTCTGCTTTGAAGTGCAAAGTTCCTTAAGGAATTTTGCATACCGTAGAATCTGTTTTATCGTGTCAAGTAGAGGAATATTTACCTGAACTTTTTTGAAAGTCTCCTATATTTCCTTCTCTTGCTCCTCCTTCTTTGGCGTGGCAAATCGACTCGAAAAAGGGGGCAGAACAACCATATTTTGCAAACTTGTCTGCGTTTTTTGTTGTTGTTTTGATGCTTCCTTCGTTGCTTCTTCTTCTACCTCTCTTCTAGAAATTTTCGAAAGTTGTTCTTGCAATTCCTTACCACTTCGCAATGTGATAGCCTTAGCACTTTGTTTGGGATTGATCTCCGGTTGTGCTGGAAAATTTCTAAAACAGTGTGTAAAACCAGACATGCATCAGTGGAGTGTCTTAACATCAAACATATTCCACCTACCTTTGCTTCTTCTTTCTACGTAACCATAATTTGTCGCACCAAAGATGTAAGGTCATCCAATCTTTTCTCCATTGCTGTCACGTTCACTTCATTCACGTGCTTTGAACCATGTCTAGCATGTATCCCGAATTGTTGTGTATTGGAAGCCATATTGGCTATCAAATCCCTTGCGACTGTAGGTGTTTTATCAACTAAAGTGCCACCGCTGGCAAAATCAATCATACTCCTATCTGTGAGCAAAAGGTCTTTGTAGAAGTATTGAATCAACAATTGGTCGGTTATTTAGTCATGGGGACAACTAGTGCAAAGTTTCTTGAATCTTTCCCAATATTCGTAAAGTGTCTCCCCCGTATGTTGTCAAATGCCAAAAATTTCCTTTCAGATGTTGGCCGCTCTTGATGCTGGAAAATATTTCTCAAACAAAAGTCTCTTCATTTCAGCCCATGTTTGCAGATTTTCGTCGGTTGAATAGTACAACCAATCTTAAGCATCATCTTTGAGAGAAAATGGGAAGGCTCTTAGTTTAATTTGCACTTTCGTCACATTTGTTGGCTTCATTCCCATGCAAACCACGTTAAATTCCTTTAAGTGTTTATAAGGATCCTCTCCCGGTAGACCCTTGAAAATAGGTAATAAATGGATCAGCCCAGATTTTAATTCAAACGTATTGTTGTCACCTAAATTTGGAAAGTTAATGTAGTGGAGCTGTTGAGCATCTGTGGGTGCAGCTAGTTCACGAAGAGTCCGGTTTGCTGCCATCCATTCCATTTTTTGCACTTGCTACTGTTGTTTCGTTCGTTTCCGTAACCTTAAACAAATAACAGTTGAGTTATTTTGTCTACTCATGTAACATACATATACCGTTGAGAAATTCCCTGCAGCGGAGCCAAAATTTGGTACTGCTGTCGCCTGCAACTAAATTAATACCAACTTTAGCAATGAAAAACGTAGTTAGTGAAAAGTTGAGATTGTTCCCACGAGGAATTTTAACGGTGGGGGGAGGGGGGGAGGGTTAATTCACGGAAATTTGAGAATTTAAATATGGCAAAAATCGAAAATTAACAAAAATAAACAAATATGGAAATTCAGTTAATAAACCTTGGTTTTGGGTCACCGACATTATCACACTAATATGGATCCTCGATGTAAAATTCAGTTCACTAACAAACATTCATTGGGTGATATTTTCTCGAAATGAATACAAACATGTATTTTAAACATTCTTATTTGTCAACAACTTAAATATGATCTTAAGTTTAATTGATTAATAGTTTTAAGAACTAAGAAACCAATGAAGAAGATAACATATGTACGACATGCATTTAATAAAGTTAAGTATCTTCTTATAATTTCCAACTCTAACGTAAAGATAGTAATCCTAATTGCCACTTTTGATTAGCAAAAATAGAACGTCATATCCTACTAATCTGGCTGTTAAACGAATCAATTCCTAGTGGTGCACCCTAGAAATCAACCAATTCAATTGTAAAATGCAATTCGGAAGATACTTAATATTCATCAATGAAATAAACTTTATTTGGAAATCTCACACATAATAAATGATAATGCGGTTTCCTTCAACCAAGAAAAAAGATTTAGCTACTCATAACGAAAGTGAAAATCAACAAAGAAATAGCAAAATACAAAGTCTCCATCCCTAGTCTTTTCCTAGAAAATCCGAAAACTCCTAAAGAAACTACTGCAGAAATGTAAAACTTCCTAACAATGTCTGACGTGAACAATAACGAAAAATCTCCCTTTATGCTCTTCAATCTCCTCCTTTTTTCGTGATCTTCAGTAGATAATTTTTTCCCCATATTCAGGTTATAGATCCCCATCATTAAGGTAGCAATCTAATTCTCAAGATCATAAAAATCTTAGGTGAATCTGATCTGAATTTAAAAACAGATTCTACAGGCATTCTTTATCCTTGCATGTACCCACGCTTAGTCAATTATGTTTCTGCCAGTCTAAAATTTCATATTACCTTTTCTTTCTTTACATCTTTTTGATTCAATTTCATCTCTCAAGTGTTGAAAATCATCTGAGAATAACTAAGAAAAAAATCCATCAATTTTGAATAATAATTTCAACAAATTAAAGAGATTTATATACAAAATGACAACTTAACAAGTGGACATGAGAAGATATCAGAGGTTAGTTAGGAGACTCATCTATCTTTCTCATACTAGGCCAGACATAGCATTTGCAGTTAGTCTAGTAAATCAGTACATGTATGATCCACGAGAACCACACTTACAAGTTGTATTCCGCATTTTGCGCTATCTAAAGTCTGCTCCAGGAAAAGGCCTTATGTTCACTAACAATGGTCATCTTAAGATAGAAGCATTTGCAGATGCTGATTGGGCTGGATCTCCAGATGATAGGAGGTCAACCACTAGTTATTGTAAGCTCATAGAAGGAAATCTAGTCACTTGGAGAAGCAAGAAACAGAATGTAGTTGCTAGATCCAGTGCAGAAGCTGAATATAGAGCTATGGCTCAAGGTGTGCGCAAACTATTACAGGTAAAGAAGCTGATAAATGAATTACAGTTGATGAATTAAGGAAGTTCATCTCTCTATTGTGATAACAAAGCTGCCATTAGTATAGCTCACAATCCTGCTCAGCATGACAGAACAAAACACTAGAAATTGACTGATACTTCGTGAAGGAGAAACTTGTGAATGGCTCTATGCAATTATTCCATATGGGGTCAAATGAACAACTGGCAGATGTCTTCACTAAAGGACTCTACAAAAAACAGTTTCATAACCTCGTTTGCAAGTTGGACATGTGTGATATCTATGCACCAACTTGAGGGGGAGTGTTGACAAGAGATTATTGGCATTGATATTGTTATAATTACACCTATAATGGAGAGATTTCATGGAGTTAATAGCTAGATTACTTCCTAAATAGTCCTAGGAATTTTGTATATAAACCCTTGTTCCTATGTACAAAAACACAAGCAATACAAATTATCTTCAACATTCAACAGATTTCATTGCAAAGCTTCCCAAATCCCAAGGTTATGAAGTAATAATGGTGGAGTGGATTGGTTGTTAAAATATGCTCCTTTTTTATTGCTAAAACACCCATTCACGGCTAAAATAGTGGCTGAAGTGTTCATACGAGATGTGGTGAAATTGCACGGTATCCCTAGCTCCATTTTCAGTGATAAAGGCCCTCTTTTCACTAGTAATTTTTCGAAAGATCTATTTAGGTTACAAGGAATAATATTAAAGATGAGTTCTTCATATCATCCTTAAACGGACGACCAAACAAAAGTGATTAATAGGTTTTTGGAAACCTACCTTTGTTGTTTTGCCTTTGAGCAACCTAAAAACTGGTCTCATTGGTTGGTTTAGGCAGAGTATTAGTATAATACTACCTACCGTGTCTCAATCAGGAAGAATCCTTTTGAAGCTGTCTATGATCGCTTACCACCAACTATATTGCATTTCTCTTACGGAGAGACTCAAGTAGAATAAGTGGCATTAGCTTTGGTGGATAGAGATGAAGCCTTACGTCAGCTTAAGCATAACCTACTTTGTGCTTAGTCTACAATGAAGATATTTGCAGATGCTCATAGGAGGGAGGTAAAATACCAAGAAGGAGACTTGGTCTACGTTAAACTAAGGCCACATAAACAGCTTAAGCAAAACGCATCTGTCTTAAGCTTTTTGCAAGGTATTATAGCCTTTTTAAAATCATTGGAAGGGTAGGGCAAGCTATTCACAAATTGCAACTCCCACCTATATCCAAGGTACATTCAACTTTTCATGTTTCTCAACTGAAAAGGGCAATGGGAGATCACCCTATTGAGCAAGATCTTCCTCAAGGGTTAGAGGTGGATATCGTTGAAATGGTCGAGCCAGAGGTAGTCCTGGCCTCACGCATCATTAAGTCCAAGGGAAGAGCTATTCAACAATGGCTTATCCGCTGGAAGGCTAAGCTAATAGAGGAGGCAACTTGGGAGGATGCAGAATTTATTAAGGGTCAATTTCCTTCTATTCACCTTGAGGACAAAGTGCCTATTGAGGAGGCGGGAATTGTTAGCACTTCGCCTATTTTATCTAAAGCCTCATCCCTTATTTAGGATAACCAGTCCACACAACCTAAGCCCCTTAAAAGCTACACTCATAGGAATAAATCTACCATGTAGGCAAGTTTGTTATGAGGTAGTTATGGAGAGAGAATGTATGGAGAGGAGATATAGCTGAACATTCGAAATAGGAAGGTAGTTTTTATCACTGTGAAACAATTGGTTAGGCCTAGTTATACTAGGAGGGGAAGCTTGCTCTAGCTATATATATATTTCAAACCTATCAATAATAAAATCTTTACAGGGTTCTCTATCAGCACCTTAATATTGTAAGGTGTTGTTAGCCTTGTGGATGTCTTTTTGTTATAGAATTAATCTTCTTTTCTTTCTCTTGAACTTCTCATCATATTGCTTGTTTGCCCTTTCATTATGATTCTCATCAGATTGCTTATCTCTTTTTCCAACATTTGTATCTACAGAGTTGGTATTTGGATGTATGAAAAACATGTGCTTACCAATTTGGAGCTGTCTATATGTCGATTTTCATAGCTTCCATTTAAGTTATTAAAATCCCCAATTGTATTTATGTATTTAATTGAAACATAATCTTGAAAGAAAATTTTCACCTTATCCATACTTAATATTGGAATGTTTTCTGGGAGTTAGAACACAAACTCAAGTGCAACTAATTCCTTTCATGGTGGTTCTTCTTCGTCTAAGCATAAGGATTTGCCAAATGACTAAATCTATCGAGAGAGAAATTATTATTTGAGAACTTACATTTAATTTTACATTTTATTCTTCTATGAGCTTTTGGAAGCTTGCTACACACTTCAAGTGTGGAAGGTTGGAGAACCTTAAAAAATATGTAATTGTGAGCTTGGAGAGGCTCGTCAAATTTAATACTCAGATTCTTATAGTGAAATACTCAAGTTGGATACATAGGGACTCGACATAGGCTTGGGATGCAAGTCGAACTAGCATAAATCGACTGCGTCCTTCTTCTCTCTCTCTTTAACTTTTAAATTTTGGCATTATATTGTGTGTGTTCTTTTTAGCAAGAGGCCCCTTCGCTTTTATAAGAGGCTCCTTCTGTTTTCAACTTGCGAGAGATTCCTTTTAGTTTTAACAGGCGCCTTCTATTTTTAAATTATTTTAACATAATTTATCATTCAGTAGCCTCCTTTCATTTAAGCAAGGTCCTATCCCACAAAAGGCTCCTATCACCTAACAGGCTTCTATTGTTTAAAACACTTTATTGTCTGATAGGCTCTTATTTTTTATTCGTTAACTAAGATCTTTTATTAAACGAATTTGATACACGCATATTATCATATATGTTTAGGACTTAATTCAGATTCATTTACATTCATTTTATGTTCATCTATGGCTGGTTTATCATGTTTCAGCATTATTCGAGGTTCGCTGACGTAACATGCATAAATGAAACAAATAGACTTGAATTGCACTGTTTTTGGATTTCTGGCAGATTTGACCTTTAGTCATTGTGGGATTTTTATCTCGAGATTGGTTTAGTAAAAAATTCTGAATTTTCATACATAAATTCTTGACTCATTCAAGGATTTTTTGGGACCAATTGCAGATTTTTCTGAGCTGGAATTCAGGAGAAATAAATTCTCGAAATTTACGTCAGATTTTGGATCGCCAGAATGACCTTTCGACGATGTTTTGATCATAAATTTTGACTCAGATGGCAAAATCCTGTGATTCAAATCTCATATTGAAGCTAACTCAAAGAAGAAGATACTGATAAAATTTCAGCACCAAAATCATCACCGTTTAGTTTTTATGCACTGTTGAATTTGACCTTGAAAAATCCATTCCAACCAGCCAAGGATCATCATCAGCCCCCATCTTTTAATTATTTCAGCCCATGCACAGCTCATTCCACTCACAAAAATACAATAGTCCAACTTAAACACTTCACGCCTACAGCCTCCACACCTACACCACTACTCCACACGTAGCCTAGCCTCCATATAAGCTTGCCTTCACGCACAAACAGCTGACTCTTGACAGCCTTCACATGACCTCTCACGAATAGACAACAACGCCACTCCTCCCATTGAAGCAAGAAACCCTTCCTCAACTCTCCATCACGCAACACCCACACACAACAACACCGTAACATCACTCCACCAACTCTTCATCAACGCAACCTGCATCTACTCTCCAAGGAGCTTCCACTTACTAGCAGTAACCACGAAGCCCTCCACCAACAGCAGCCTAGACGAAGCTCCAACCTCCATACACTCCCAACGAAGAAGTAGCCTCCATTCCACAGCTAGCATCCAAGAAAAAAAAACAAAGAGCTGCCTTCATTTTATTCAAGACACACAGCGCCTTCATGGAAAAGTTCACATCATCCTTCCACTCTTCACTCAAGCAATCCACGCACAAGAGACAAAGCCTCAGCACTTCTCCAATCAAGCAGCCCCATTTCACGCCAACCTACCAAAGCCTCCATGCCACATGCGTCATTTTGCTCAACCATCCCTTTATTCTTTCAAACACGCAACTCCAACAAGACACATCAGCTCATTCCCCACTCA
>JAOSBL010169086.1:0-10993 GCA_027568915.1 Erythroxylum roraimae
ATTTACAATTGTGATTTTCAGTAGTTCTTGAGAAAAGAATAATTTTCTTTTAACTAATTCGTTTACGAAGGGGATTGAACGAAAAGGATTCACAATTCAACCCCCCCTTCTTGTGCATCTATACATCTTTATTAAGTCTTGTATTAACGTGTGATTCACTTCAGTTATAAGATTCCTAAAAAATTGCTTTTTTTTTGTTTTGACACATCTAAAGCAATTATAAGTGATAGAGGCACACATTTTTGTAATGTGCAATTCGAAAAGGTACTTAAAAAGTATGCAATCAGTCATAGAATTGCCACCCATATCATCCCCAAACTAGTGGCGAAGTTGAGGTAGCTAATAGGGATTTAAAATAAAATTTGGAAAAGATTATAAAGCACCAGAGGAGAGATTGGTCAATTGATTTAAATGATGCTCTATGTGCCTATAGGACAATATACAAAACATCGATTGGCACTATACCTTATAAGCTTGTCTATGGGAAATAATGTCACTTACCTATGGAATTAGAACATAAGGCATATTGGACCATTAAGCTTATGAACTTTGATCTTCAACTTACAGGTGAGAAGAGGAAGTTACAAGTTAATGAATTGGAAGAATGGTGATTGATGGTCCACGAGAACTCTAAAATGTATAAGGAAATAACTAAGAAATATCATGATGAGAGGCTTAAGTAGTCTAAGCAATTTAATGAGGGAGATCAAGTTCTTTTATACAATTCTCACCTAAGATTATTGTCAGATAAGCTTAAATCAAGATGGTTCGGACCCTTCATTATGGAGAAAACATTTCCTTATAATATAATTAAGGTAAGTCATCCATACAATGGTAACTTTAAAGTGAATGACCAACAGTACAAATTATATCTTAGAGGTGAACTTAAGGGTAGTATAGAGGATATTAATTTAACCAAGCCACCTTAGAGCATGATAGTACATCAAGCTATATAAATTAAACAAATGTTACTTTAGAAGAAACCCAAGAATTAGGGTAGTTTTGTTTTGATTTGATTTGATTGTCTTATGTTGTTTATTTTTTAGATTTATTTTAGGATTTCATTATTCTTTTTGGTGTGTTTTATGCTAGGTTATAAAACATCTTCCTTTGATTTAACATTTTTTTGTTTGGTATGTGTTGTTAACTTTTGTGACTTTGAATGAAATTTTTAAGTTTCAAATTTCATTTCAACATGTTTACAGAGTTATAGTAACCTACACGGTCAAGTGCAGTCTTAAAGCTTTTTTAAAAAATTTCCACGTGTTTACAATGAGTTATATGGTTATGGGACACACTTATGTATCTCAAGTTACTTGGAATGTGTCATAACACATACTCATGTCAAAAGTTGCATATGCACAGTGACTTACATGGTCATGCACGACCAAGTATATGACTGTATAAGTTCATGAAAAGTCACATGCTTATGTTTAGAGTTATAATTCACAGTTACTTACATGGTTGGTTATACATTTGTGTAAACGACCATATAAGTACATTAGACATGTTTTCTTTCTGTCCCTCATTTACCACCCACCTGCTATGCTTCTCCATTTTTCAGCCTTGCCTAGCATTTTTTAAGTGATTTTTCAACATCCAAGTAAGTTTTTCTTGCTTTCTATTTGAATTAAATTTGGAAATTTGGCTATTTTATCAATTTTAGGGTTTCATGCCTAAAAAACTAGGGTTACACAATTTTTGCATCTTAGGTTGGTTTCACCTAATTTTGTATTTGATTTTCAATTACAAGTTGAATTTCATTCCACATAAATTTATTAGATTAATTTGATCGATAGCATGGGAATTGGATGAGATTTTATTTAGGTTATGTGAATTTTGCTCACTGTATGATGAATTATGATGGATTTTGTTAGATTAGGTTCAATTTGTTATTTTCTAGTAATTAGATGTTATTTACTAGTTTAATTTTTTTTCAATTTAGTATTTTGCATGAATTAGGTTTCAATTTTTGTTTAGCATAAGTTTATTTATAAAATTGTGTTCTCGAATTTTTCAATTTTAGGAAATGAATTAGTAATTGCATATTAAGGTTATTTTTATTGGTTATTTGCATTTTTAATTTTTAACTAGTTTTGTTATTAGTTTAATTTTCTAATTATTTTGTTAATTACATTATTTATATTTTAATTTAATTTTTAATTGTGTGTTTTTTCACAATTATATAATGTAATGGACATACTAATTAAGTGTGGGGAAAAGTTTTTATTCATACTTATACCTATTATTTCTCACATTTAATTTAGTTTTAGGTACAATGATGATAAGAACAGAAGCCACACAATAACAAATAGCAAAGGAGGTACTGATGAAGAGACAAAGAGGAGAGGGGTCATCTAGAGACCTGAGTGGAACTCATTCACCACCAACGCAATCGACTGCATTATATATGGTCGAGCAACACGAGATGTTACTCTTTAATGTCAGGGCCTATGAAAAGCAATTTCAGTAACTTAAGGACAATAGATTTGGGACCGACGAATGCATTGATTAGGAGGCATTGGAGCATACTAACTTGGCCTAGCAGGTTTGAGAATTGATTAACTTTTGAGTATGGTTTTGATTTTTAAAGAGTGTGGAGCCCATATATTGGGAGCTTAAGCTCAAGGTGCTCTCTATATTCTTCTTGGAAAAGGGTTGCCATAATTGGGACCGCCCAAACATGATCTAGTTCAGGATACATGGAGAGATGGCGAGGATGAGCTATATGAACATCTTTGAGATGACAGACTTTTATAATCAGGACTTTATAGAGACACAGGAGAATGGGAGTGTTTAAATAGATTTCTCGTATGGGATGTATACCCATCACTTATGGTGCATCATCAGCGAGAAGGATACTTACAACCCAAGCAAGCCTAAGGCATCAACCTTATGATATCCCTAACATGGGTATAACAACAACCTCCTAAGTCATACATTAAGTAGACAAGGTGATAGTTTTGGAATTGTTAGGAACCTGGACGTATTCTATAGTTTTGGTGTTGTTAGAAACTTGAACGTATTCTATTTATGGAGTATGAGCGAGATGATGTCAATACACTTGAGGTACATTTTAGTATAATTTTCTTAGTGTCAAATGAGAAGAAAATATAGATGATATGCATTGGGCCCTATGTGACATGATTATCTAAGGGGATGGGAGTCATTAGGATGTTACCACTAATGAGGTTGCTCAGTACCATAGTCGCCTTCAACTTGGATGTTATGCAGAATACGCACATGGCACGTAGGAGACTTCTACCAACTGACCAGGGTCCCAGACGAGCAGACAACTTTAGGAGCAGATAAGGATCACCCTTATATAGCGGAATAGCCCAACAAGATAGGGCTCACTACCATTATAGATGGGAGGAGCATCGTAGGTGGAGAACTCAAACTTTTCAGTTAGTGAAAGATTGCCCAGGATGCCTACACCAACTGGACATGAGACCAACTGAAGATTGCTTAAAGAAGTACATTGGGTTGAAGTTAGGAGTCCAACACCTATCCAGGTGAACCAGCTAGAGTTATTAGAGTATATGGCAAGATAAGAGTTCTATATATCTATATAGATGGGTAGAGGAGGTATTATTACAGGTGGCAGGATGCCTTTGGATGTCCAAACCACCTCCACCATCTAAAGCTGTAGCATCTTCTTTGACTTTACAATCAGATACTATTCAAAGATCCAAAGATCCTCCAATGAACAATATACAAGACTCACCGACAAATTGACAGTTATAGAGGCAGTATGGATGTTCTATTAAGGTTTTTCTTTTATTTCTTTCATTACTTATATATTTTCTTATTTTTATTTATTTTATTATAATATCATATGGTCCTTTCATTGAATTTAGAATGTGTAAATTTTATTATTCATGGAAGTATCAAAATATACCTTCCTCAAGTTTGATGTTTATTTTGTTATTTTATTCTTTCATACTTCTATTTCGTACATTGGGGATAATGTAAAATTTTAAGTGTGGAGAAGGGGTTGATGAAAAACTTTCAAAGAAAAATTTCAAAATTCTTAAGCATATTATAGTCTTTATTATTCATTTTTATTAACTGACAACCTGATTTAATTAAAATATGTCCAAAACACTTTAAGATATTATTAATTTTCGAATTAAATTAGTATTCAAAATGATGAAAAATTATAATAGATTTTTTTATAATCTATATTTTTAGTAATTAATGAGATCGTTAATTTGAAAAAAATTACATATTATTTACACATATCACCTATTTATTAGCTTTTGAGCTTAGGAGCAAATACATCGTTATTTTATGCTCTTTTATTCTTTGGTGTGTGTTATCATACATAGTTGGATGATTCTAAAACTTATTTTTATTGTTGATTTTAATACCACTTTTTTTAAACTAGGGACATTAAAATGATAAAGGCGCTTAAATTTAACCCTTTGTTTTAACCTATTTTCTTTTATTATTATCCAAACTATTTTTATCCTTTAGCAGTAACGACTTTTGAGACTTAGCATTTTTCTTGATTGACTTTAACCATATTGATAACCTTTACCATATTTTTCTTGAAAACCTTTCATTATTTTATCTTATTGGATGCAATATTTTTCCAGATAGATGAACCCTGAAAGAATTTTCGTTTACTTAATTGCTTGAAACTTGGGTTATAATAAGAATTTTAAAGAAAAGGTATGATATTTCTACAATTGTTGGTTTGTAGTGATCGTGAAATTTGTTTCTTCTTGAGTGCATCAATTATGTAATTTTATGTTCTCTCTAAAGTTGCTCAAAAAAGTTCAAAAGTTGGAAATTATATGTTATGAGTATATTAAAAAAGAGAAAAAAGAAAAGAAAAATTTTGTGATATTTGTTAGAGAGTGAAAGGAATTAATGTTGTACCAATGAATTTATTATTTAAAGAACTTACGCAATGAAAAACCAAGTTCTAATCAATCTTGTTTATGTGAATTTCCTTCAATGTTATTATCCTTTTTATTTATCCCTATCATAACTTTTCCTAAGCTTCATTACATCCTATTTAAAAGACTTTTTAGTTTTTGTTTCTAGTTTACTTATAAGTGGTGGAGATATGACTTTATTGCAAGCTTTTGGTTAAAAATCTTTCTATGTAGTGATTTGAGAGCTTGTTATGGATTTTTACCATAAACACTTTGAGTACAATAAGTGAATCTTTTGTGAGGGTCTGGAATTTGTGCTTTTGATTTCAAAAAGATTATCAATATGATCGTTATTGATACTGGCTTATAAATGTTGGTTTTAGGATAAATTGAATCTAATTATATGTTAATATGATAAATATAATATGATGATTTAAGGTATAGATGGACATGTTGAGGTTAATAAGATGTTTATAGGATTGATGATTCAGATTATAATTTGCTTGAGGACAATCAAAAGCTTAAATGCGAGGATGTTTGATAAATGAATATTATACTATGTTTTTATGCCCATATTAAGTGTGTTTTGCTTGTTATTTGAGAGTTTTACGTTATTTTTGGTAATTATTTTGTTTCAAGTGTATTTTCAGTCTCAAATACCTTTATAAATCAAAAGGAGAAGAATTCAGGGCAAGCCGTAGCATAAAATAGAATAATTATAGATATTTTAGAGAGACACACCCATGTGAATATGTACACGTCGGTGTGATTAACATACACAATTATGAATAGGGACCTTGTAAGAGACTGTAAATGTGTAAAGCTTCAAAGATGTTGTCTTTACTCGTGTGAAGATACACACCTGTGTAAGTAACATATATCGTCATATACCTTGCCTTTGTAAGCTGTTTTGAATATGTAAAGTTACAATTTTGAAGGGTTTTTAAGATAAACGGTAATACATATAGCTATGTGACTCTCTATGTATAATCCATAAACTTTAGTTTCATAATATAAACTTTAGTTAAAAAGAGCATAAGAAGTAGAAGCAGCCAAATTCAAAGGATACAACCCAAGTTAGAGTAAAAGACACAATTTTGAACCTAGAAGGAAAACATGAAGAATATTTAAGAGATTCGATAAAGTGCAACCTTTCATCAAGATTTAAAGGGATTCATTAGAGAGAAGGAGGATATGTATATATATAGATTCTTTTCTTTTTAATGCTTCTTCTAAACTTTTGATGTTTGTCTTGTTTTCTCTGTTTATGAACCAAGTTTGTTTAGTCTAGGAAGGATAAACTCTAAGTTATGATGGATACTATGATTTCATCCTTTATTTAATGCAATTTTATTTATTGATTCATTGAGATTCCATTATATGTTTCTATTATTAAATTAATATGTCCAGGATATTAGTTTAATATTTGATTTCATATGATTGAAATTGAGAAATCTTTTTGTATCAATAGATCTATCTTAATTGGAAGGATTTACATGCAAACCTAGAGATAGGTCAACATAAATCCTCTAGATTATGGTCAAACCTAATAGACAAATTCATGAATCAATGTAATATGATCTTATGGGTTTTAATTAGAAAGGGATTTTAGTTAATCAACCTATGGTTACTCATTAATAATCTCAAGAAAGATATTGACATAAGAAAGGAACTTCCATAATCTAATCATCGATAATTGAATTGCATGATAAAAGGTTTAACACTTAAGATATCTAAGGGGGATTCATTACCTAATTATTAATTATTTGATATTGGATTAGTCTTTTTATTATATTTGTCTTGATTCATTATTTTATTGCATTTTAGTTTAAATCAATATTAAATTAAATCATCATCTTATTCAAAAATTGTAAAATTAAAAAGAGACTATTACTAATACTTGTAATCTTTATAGGATTGAGTTGTACTTGTCAGTGCTCGCTACAGCTATATCTTGCACTTATGGTTTAAAATTACATTTGATCAAGTATTTAGGTTCACTGCTGGGGATTATAATATTAGGAAAACCTTGGTTTTATTAATCTAGCCATTATTATCTATTTTATTTCTTTTTATTTATTTCTTTTAATTTATTCACTTATTTTATTGACTCTTTAGTTTTATTACTTATTAGATTCACTTAAAGCATGCATGAACTGACTTATCACACTAACAATGTATGCAATATATTAATGTATGTATAACATATACACTAATTTTCCTACCAATCATTGGTAGCTTTCTTTCTTTTTGGTACTTGATCTGAGTAAAAAACAAGGGGATGATTCCAAACAATAGGAGTTGTTATTGGTTTACATTTTAACATATCAATTTCAAACAAGAGATCTAATATATACCTTTATTGAGATATATATATATAACATCTTTGGATCTTACAACTTAAATCCCCATAAAATATTCCAGTCCTCTTAAATCTTTCATTTTAATTTTATAAGATAAGCCTTATTGAAGCTTTTACAGTCTATTTATGTCATGACTAGTTACAATCATATTATTTACATAAATAATGAGCAATGTAACTTTTTCATTCTTATTTTGAAGAATGAAGTGTGATCTGAGTCACCATGGTAATAACTAATTCATTTTATAGTATTTGTAAACCTCCCAAAGCATACCCTTGTCAATTATTTCAAGTCATACAAAACTTTTTCATAATCTACACACTTTTCCACTAGACTATGGAATATCGAACATAAGTGGAAGATGCATATAAACTTCTTATCACAAATCTCTATAGAAGAATACGTACTTCATAATAATTATTTTAAAGGCTAAATAAAATTTACTACTAAGGACAACAAGAATCTGATGGTGTCCCTTTTTACAATTAAAGTAAAAGTTTCCTAATTATCAACCTTAAATTACTATATATACCCTTTTTGCTACTAATCTTATCATATACCAATCAAGTTTATGACTGAGGGTGAATATCCATTTGCAACACACTAAAATTTTTCTTGAAATGAGTCATACAATATTCCATTTTCCATTTTTTTGTAGTGCATATTAGTTAAAATTACCTTTACCAGATTGGATTTTTATAGCTTCCTCCACCTTTATATGTATTTTTATATTTGACATCTCACTTATAAAATCTTAATGTTGTGGTCATAACCTATGTATAAAGGCATATTATATGATTGCATAAATCACTTTTTCATCTAGAGAGTACTAGTCAGGTGGTTTTCTATGATTTTGTTTAGAAGGTAAAGAATAAGATGGAGCAAGTAATGAAGGACACTTACCTTAGAAGTATTGATTTTATCTTAAAGTGTACTTAATAAGAAGAAGAGGCTAAAGGGGGATGCTTCATCATGATTATCTTGTTCTTCACTAAATTCAGCAAACTTAAGTTCAAAATTCTAAAATTAAGAACAATCATAAGTCCTAAACAGTAGGATTTTAATCTCCCATTAAACTAGATAACTTAGTGATTTTCTAAGATTAATACAATTATAGGCATTATGTTGAAACTCCCCCTAAGGACTGAAGGTAGATTGATCTGTATGAAAAAATATTTTTTTTCAGGGAAGGTGTATTTGATCTATACGTTAGTCTTTTTTGTAGGTGAACAAATGCGACAAATCCAAATACATATAAAGATATAGGTATAGTAAGGATGAAATATGAACATGCTAATTAAATATCTATAGAGGAGTGAAAAAAGAGAGAACTCATGTTGGCATCAAATTTATGAGATCAATTACATATGTCATGACATCATCCCAATAATTTTAAGGAATAGTCACACTAATTAGAAGAGCTTTAGTGGTCTAAATTATATGCCTATTTTTACAATTTGGAACATTTTGTTGTAGAGTATATGAACAAATAGTTTCATAAAGAATACCATTATCTTAGAAAAAATTGAAAGTTCAAAGTTAAGGTATTATCCACCATTGTCTAATTAAATGGTTTTAACCAAATGGGAGTACTAAGTGTGCACCATGTGATAAAAAATTATAAATATATTTTATATGTCACTTTTATGTTGCATAGTATATGTATAATTCATTATAGTTCAATTGTCTACAAAGGTAATAAGCCAACAAATTCTAGATTTAGTAGTAATTGAGGCAAGTTTCTAAACATCAGAGTGAATTAATTCAAATGTAGTTTCTCTTTTATTAAAACTTAAAGGATATGAAGTGCAGTGGCTCTTAGCTAAATTGAAAACATCCAACTTAAAAATAGAAGTTTTTGAAATACCATTAAATAAAGATAGATATAATTTTTCCAAATAAGAAAATGAGACATGACTAAGTTAATGGTGTCATAACTAGATATTCTTTAAATATTATCATTGTGACTCTGAACTTGATGAATATGATTAAAACAACCTCATCCATATATTATGGTCTCCTCCTTTTAGTACCCTACCTATAATTTCTTGAGTCTGATTATTATGAAGCAAGAAAAATATGAAAACATTAATACATACAATCCAACTATTTTGTAATTTTACTAGTTGATAATAAGTGATTTGATAGAGTAGGAACAAATAATCAATTATATGGTGAAAGAGTAATGGTAAGGACTGTAGATCCTAATTCAGTGTATACCATGAGGTTATCTTTAAAAAAAGAAGTCATATATTGGAACATAATTTTAATGTAAGTCATATGGTAGATGGTACTCATGTCAATGATCTAACTTGCATTATGAGTCATAGATGAAGAAAAAACAATTTCATTGTTACTTGAGATAGTAGAATCATTCAAGGAAATGCAATTGACTAAAGAGAGTAATTCACCCATTTTAGTAATGATCATTTTGCCCGGTTGCCCTAACTACTACACTAGGAACAAAAATAGTTGTATTCACTGCTTCTGCTTAGGCTAGATGTCTATTGTTTCATATTTTATTTTGCTTTTGTTTTTCTAGAAACCATTTAAGATAGTTGTTGATTTCAAAACAAGTATCTTGGTATAGGACTAATTGACTATAATGGAACTTATTAAAAGAGGTTGTCTTAAAGACTATTGTCATCGATGAACCCTTCACTAATATTCCTTTTCTCAAGCATGGTAACTTGATCTTCAACCTCTCATCAAATAACATTAAATCATTTCTCAATATCTGGGATAAGTTTAATCTAGATGATATCATTTTTGGATAGATCAAACATCTCGTCCAATCATGCAATAAAGTCATGCATCAAATTTTTCTGAATTTCTTCTTTTCTATTTTGGAGATATGGTACATACCATCTTGACTGGGTGTTGCTCATCAATTTCTTGCATTCACTATTGAATTCAGCATAATAAATGTTGACAACATCCATTTTGCTTTGTCCTTATAGCATTACAACGTAGTTCATAATATTGGATTTCATTAGCTCGCTTATAAAAAGGTTTAGGTGACATTATCCCATATTTCATTAGTTGATTGAAGATTAATGAACAAGCTAAGAAGATATGGTTTCATGGTTTTTAGCAACCATCCTCACATAATTACATCCTCAATACACCACTTTGAGGAATTAGGATTATTATCATCAACTTTTAAGTTTTGTCCATTTAAATAACCAAGTTTTTTAGTCCTATAACATGGAATTCAATCTTTCGTAATTAGATCTTAAAGTTTGTATCATTTGACCTAAATCCAAATGTTAAGTTATTAGGTCAAATGATTCAATCGAGGATGAAGTTTGGTTCATAGTGATAATATTAGTATTTTGTCATCCATAGTTAGGCCATTATTTCAGGACCAATTATGAGTGAAGAATTTAGTTAGTTTGTTTTATGGTTTAAGAATAAAGTTTTTTTTTGCCATAATACTATGTTAAATTTGAAGGATTTTATGTTTTTTTCATTCTCTTAAATGAAGCCCCTATTAGAAATGGCAATTTTTGTTGGCCCCCGAATTTCTTTTCTTATTGAATAAGTATGATTTCAGTTAATTTTTGAGGTTTTGATTGATTAATTACTTTGTTGGAGTTTAATTAGCATGTAAATGGTTGGAGAATTTGTTGCCTAGATTGATGGGATTAGAAGTATTAAATGAAGGAATTAAAATTAAGGTAGAGTATAGTATGGTGTAAGTGAAAATGAAGAAGTAAAAATGTATAAGGGTAAAATTGGAAG
>JAOSBL010169110.1:0-23949 GCA_027568915.1 Erythroxylum roraimae
ATCATCTCGCACAATAAAATAGGTGTTAAATCTATGCTAAAAAGAAAAAAGGGTGAAGTTTGGAAATCTATAAAATAGAAATACTAGTTTATTTTATTCAACTTTTTTAAATTTGAAGATAAAAATATTTTTTGTGATTTAAGTAATTTTTAAAAGTCCATAAAATATAAATATTGGTTTATTTTGAGTAACTTTTAGAATTTTCGGATAGAAAACAACAATTTAGTAGTTTAAGTAATTTTAAAAAATGGTATTCTCTAAAACTTTTTAAATCCCACCTAAATTAATATTTATTGTAATAATCTTAAATTATCAGTTTAAGTCAATTTTAATTGATTCAATTCAAATTTAAGAACATAGTCAAACTGTTATGTTTGCAATATTTAATTAGTTAATGTTCGATGTTTATATCAACTTTATTTTTTATGGAAGTTTAAGAAAACAATTTTTAAAAATTTTAAAACTACATCCAAGGTTTATTTACATGTGTTGTGTGGCATTACAAATTTTTTAAAATCCAAATATCAAAATTGAATATGGGATGATTTACAATTTCTTTATTCATTTCCACTCCATAAAATAGTTTTTTTTATCGGATGAATCGACTTCATAATCTTGTTGAATTGTAAGAGAAAAATGATCATTGCTATCTGTTTTATCAATTGTTTGATACTTATTAGTTCCAATTTAAATGTTTTTTTGGTTTGGATATCAACCTAAGACTTAAGATTGACTTTATTTATATTTGTAAGAAAAAACTTGTCGAATTAAATGGAATTGACCCTACCATCATACAAAAAACTTCAGTTAATTGATATATGTACTTAATAATTCAACATAAATTCAAAATAATTCATTATTCCAACGAGGAAGAAAATTCATCCATCCCTTAAAAAATTATAAATAATGTCAAATTATAAGAAAATCCTGATCTTTTTAAATGCTATAATTACCTTAAATTCAAAATAAGGATACTATTTTGCCACTATGAACTTAATCTATTACATAATCTTCACACTTAAAAAGTTTACATGGGCGATTGCTGCCAAGTTTTTTATTTTTTGAGAAATTAAAAATTTTTATTAAAATTGACAAAATTATATTAAGAAGTCTTAGACACGTGGATATAAGCTACTTAATGACTAAACATCAGAGGACTACATTACACGAGATGCCCTCATTACCTAACTAAGACTCTTAGGACTTGGTTGGTTGGCATAAATTTTTGCTTAGAAAAGTAATCTTTTTCTTAAAATTTATATTATCACCTTTAATATTTAGATTACTTTTCTTATAAATTTAATCTAAAAAATACGTTAGCCAATTTAACTCTTCTTTCTCTCTCAACTCTACAATAACTCTTTTATAAAACCCTACCTCCTCTTCAACCAATGCTACGAATACTGTACCGAACTTGGTACCAGATTAGATTTTGATATGGTACAGTACAGGTACTGATTAATACCAAGTACCATTTCAGGTAATTTTTTAAATTTATGAAATAATCCTTAAATTTTTTAAAAAATTACAAAATAGTCCATTGTCATTTATCAGGTTGTACTGTATGTTTTTAACCATGTCTCCAAAAATCATAATAATAAATAATAATCACAATTTTAATGTTTTAATTTAATAATTATTAATAAATATAATCAAATTTAAAATATATTTTTAAATAAATAATTTTTGATTTAATAATTAAAAATATATAAATAAATATTAGTTTATAAATAATAATTTTTAAATTATTTATTTTAAAAAATAAAATATTTTTATTAATACTTTACTAGTAAATATTATATAAAATATTTAAATAAAAATAAATAAAAATAATTTATTTTAAGTTTTATTTAATTTATAATTATTATTAGTAATAAAAGTATTTATTAATAAAAGTAATAAAACCAAATTATTATTTATAAAAGTTGAAATAAATAAAATAATCAATTTAAAAAACTTTGAAAAAAGGGGGAAGGAAAGATAAGAGGGAGGGAGGAAAATTTTAAAAATTTTTTAAAATTTCGCAAAAAGCCCCCCTATTTTTTTAAATTTTCGGTATCGATCGGTATTTGGTCGGTATTTTGAATACAAGCCAGTATTATCCGAAATGTGCCAGTACTGATTAGTATTTAAACCCAGTACGACCCACCTGTTATTTCATACTGGTTTTGGTCTGGTACGTACCGGTATTTATAATACTGTCTTCAACTATTCTTATTGTTCTTCCGTTAGTAGGATTTTGAATATTTTTGTTCAGAAGTTTCAATCGACAATCTTCATGTTCATATTTTTCCTTATTTAATAATTTCAATTTTTATTCGATTTGTAGGGATATAATTAGAAACAGGAGTCAAAATTAAGTTACATTCTATGAAATACTGTTGTATACCAAACACTATAATAAGAATCTATCCAACTTTTTTTATTAAAATTCTTATAAGTATCCAAACATATGAATATCTTTACTTTTTTTTTTTAAGGTAATCGAGCGTAACACAAAAAACAGACTAAGGACAAGAAAGGCAGAAACACTAACCCAAGCCAACAGGCTTACCCCGTACACCTGGAACCTACTAGCCTTTCGCCCTCACCAACCAGAGAAAAAGTGCTATCTGAATGTAAAATAGAAACTAAACAAGAAGGAAGATCGGTCCAGTACTGTGGGTTTGCATATAATAAGGCTACCCTGGCTAGAGCATGAGCCGACTTATTGGCAATCCTACGCGTCCATTGAAAGGACAAGTGAAGGAACTGTCGCTTGATTGATAGACAATCAAGAGCCAGCATTCCAATCTCAGACCGATTAGCTGACGGAGCTGAAATTGTCTGGACAGCCGCCAAACAATCTGATTCCACAATAATCTTGTCAAGCTGTTGGTCTTTTAACCAAGACAGAGCTTCCCGAATAGACATAATTTCTGCCAGAATTGGGTCATATAGGACTGGGAAAAAACCCGATATGGCAGTCACAAATCTCCCTCGTGCATCCCTTAAAACCGCAGCGAACCCCGTGGCATTCTGTTCTTTGAATACCGCTGCATCCACATTACACTTTAGGAAACCTTCCGGAGGTTTAACCCAAGCAGAAGCAATTGCTCTTGAATCACCAATCAGGGTGTTGGCCTTCACAAACAAATCCCGAGCCTCTTTCCATTCGTTTAAAGAACCATCCGCAAAATGAGCTACCATCCTATGGGAGACAAACTTGCTTTGCCACACTCTGAGATTTCGATGATACCAAACACTCCATAACATCGTCAACATTCGTTCAAGACATGGAAACGAATGATTGTTTAAACTATGCTCTAATAGGGAAACGATCCCATGATTTGGTTGTTGCCAGCCCATCGACGTCCAAACTGCTCTAGCTGAGGGACACTCCTTCAACACGAGATTCATGTCCTCAGTATCACCGCAAACATCACAGGCAGTGTATAGAATGATACCCTTACGCCTAAGACGATCTTTGCATGGGATAAAATCACGCAGGCAGCGCCAAATGAAATCCTTGATTTTTGGAGGCATAGCCGTGTTCCACAACCGATTCCAGGGTCCATCCATGAACAGAGCAGCGATATCAGTGAACAAAGATAAAGCCAGTCGGTACCCAGATTTTACCGAATATGAGCCATTCGGACTATGATGCCAAACTAATTGGTCAGATGGTTTTGAAATAGCAAGTGGAATCCTGGATACCCGACCCGCTTCGAAAGGAGTAAGCAAACCATTCAACAGTGAACTATCCCAGCCATTACCATCTTCCTTTAACAGATCACACACCTTTAAGGTATCCACATCCAAATTAAAAGGGGAAGAGACATAAAAATTATTGGCTTCGGGAATCCAGGGGTCTTTAAATACATTGATCGAAGCTCCGTTGCCCACCCTCCATCGAACTCCCTGGCTCAAAATATCCTTGGCCTCAAAAATACTTTTCCAAATAAAACTTGAATTAGGACGATCCCTTGCCTCCATAAAACTACAAGAGGGAAAATATTTGGCTTTGAATATTTTGCTCGGTAGGGAATCAGGAAACGCCAGGAATCGCCAGGCTTGTTTGCAAAGCATAGCTAAGTTAAAGCAATGAAGATCCCGAAAACCCATACCTTCAAATTTTTTTGGTACACAAAGCCGCTCCCAACTCGCCCAATGCATGGGCTTTCTAGAAGTAGACCTCGACCCCCACCAATAAGAGTTCATCATCCGCTGTAGCTCATCACAGGTACCTCGAGGGATAAGGAACACACTCATGCAAATACGCAGGCAGAGCTTGTGCCACTGTCTTAATAACGATTTCCTTCCCTGGCTTGGAAAGCAACTTGTTTTTTCAGCTCGCAATACGTTTGCTCAGACGATCCTTGATGAAAGCAAAAACTTGTTTTTTCCTTCTACCAATAAGAGAGGGAAGGCCCAAATATCTCCCGTGATCAATAGGAGTGCTAACCCCTAATAAAGCTTCCACTGCATTTCGATCCGAAGGATGTGTGTTTGAGTTGAACATAATACCGGACTTCTGAAAGTTAACTGCCTGCCCCGAGGCCTCCTCATAAATAGTGAGAATTCTCTTAATGTTCTGTCCTTCATTCAAATTTGCTCTGAAAAAGAGAAAACTGTCGTCTGCAAAGAAAAGATGCGAAACACTAGGACTACCTGGACAAATAGACACCCCATGAATATCCCCCCGAGCTTCATATTTCCTCAATAAAGCAGATAAACCTTCGGCACACAGGATGAATAAATACGGGGATAATGGGTCACCTTGCCTCAACCCGCGTTTTGGAATAATAGGTCCTACTTCAGAACCATTAAACGCCACTGAATACCTTACGGTAGTAACACATGCCATGACTAGCTCCACCCATTTACTATCAAAGCCCAACTTTAACAAGATGAAACGAAGATATTTCCAATCAACCCTGTCGTACGCTTTACTTATATCAATCTTGAGGGCAGCCTCCCCATTCTTATCCTTCCCTTTATTCTTCATATAATGTATAATCTCAAAAGCTACCATTATGTTGTCCGTGATGAGCCGACCCGGGACAAATGCCGATTGCATGGGAGATATTATCCTTGGGAGAAGAATTTTAAGACGATTCGCGATCACCTTAGCAATGAGTTTGTAGAGAACATTGCACAGAGCTATAGGTCGAAGGTCCTTCATACAAGTAGGCTTATCCTTTTTAGGAATCAGGACTATCATCGTATCATTAAGGGTGGTCAGAAACTCTCCTTGTTCCATCCAATTGCGGCAGTTTTCAAAAATATCCCGCCCCACTATATGCCAACACTTTTGAAAAAATGCCGGATTCATACCGTCGGGGCCCGGAGCTTTATCCGGGTGCATTTCAAAGATCGCTGTTTTGAATTCCTCAATCCGTAATGGCGCAAGAAGATGATCGTTGTCCACTTTAAAGACCACCGAACCTACATTGCCAAAATGTGCGAAGTCCAGATCACCAGAATCTGCGAAAAGTTTCTTGAAATAGTCCATAATAATGTTACCGATACCCTCGTCTTCCATGACCTACTGCCCGTTATCGTCTATAAGAGAGGAGATGTGATTTACCCTTTTCCTTTTTGAAGCTTGTGCATGGAAATATTTCGAGTTGGCCTCCCCATGTTGCAGCCAGAATATCTTCGAACGCTGCTTCCAGTATATGTCTTCCTGTGCAAGAAGACGGTTAAGAGCAGCCCTCTGCTCTTTGAGAAGAGCAAACTGAAAGTTTTGACGAGAGGACTCCATATTCCGCTTAATGATTTTAATCCGATCAGAAAAATTGTTTGTGTGATGCTTCTGCCAGTTAAGTAAGCTAAACCCACATTCCTTTAGCCGAAAGAGAATATTCACACCATTATTAGCCCTCCAAACACCAGATACGAACTCAACGAAACCATCCTCCAACATCCATTTATTTTCGAACCTAAAACGCCGAATCCTCTTAGGTGGCAATCTACGAGCAACCTCCAACTTAATAGGGTTGTGATCCGAGCTAGGACACACTAAATTATGAAGCTTATGGAATGGAAATACATCCATCCACTCCTCATTAACTAGCGCACGGTCCAGCCTTTCCAACGTGATAGAGCCTGAGTTTCCACCTCTCTCCCATGTGTAGCCAAAACCAATTAAAGGGACATCCACCAAATTACAATCGATTAGACATTGCCGAAAACCTTCCATCAACGAGCTTTGGTAATCCGCTTCCCCAACTTTATCATTAACCGACAGTAAATTATTAAAATCTCCAAAACAAGCCCACAGTAAATTGTGCAACCGGGAAAGAGATGGCAACAATTCCCAGCTAGCTCGCTTTCTATTCGACTCTGAGAATCCATAAAAGCCAGTAAGTCTCCATTTGGGATTAACCGAGTCGTCAATAACCAAATCTATGTGATTATTAGAAAAGCCAACAACAGTAGCTGAGACATCTTCCATCCAAAACATGGCCAGGCCGCCACTGCGACCAAACCGATCAACGCAATAATAGAAATCATACTTCAAAAGAGATTTTATTTCTTCAATCTTAACTGAAAATGCTAAAGTTTCACTTAAAAATAAAATGCAAGGCTTATTGATCCTAACTAAGTCCTTTAGAACACGAACTGTCTGGTGGTTGCCTACGCCACGACAGTTCCAAGCAATACAATTTATGGCTCTCGGCGGGTCTGCTGAGCAAGACCGGCCGTTAATAAAAGATGTGGTGAGACAGGAAGAGATAATTCATCCGTATTCATGTCTTCTATTGCAGCAGTATTGGTGTTTCCTTTTCTGGGTCTTTTTTTACTTTCCTCAACAATGATGATCGAATCTTCGGTTTTATGATAATCTAATTCTAGTAGAACCTTTTAAACATTAAATCTCTTGTCTATCAGTTTAATTTCTAGTACAATTTTTTAAACATTGGATACGAAACATGATTAAAAAGTTTAACCGATTCAATCAGTTTAACTGTAAAAATTTTAAATCGTCAAATTTTTCATTTCGGTTTTCAACTTTTTAGTTCGATTTATTTTAATAACTCTTGTTGTTAAAAGCTGAGTAATTAATTGATAAATCAATTTTTGTAAAATAATAAGTTCTTATATATCAAAGATAAATCAGTTAATTTTTATTTAATAATTTATTTTTCAATTAAACTTCAATTTTTTGAAAAAATAAGAACAATATCTTTCAAACATATTTCACATTATTTAATTTTATTTAATCTTTAACCAATTTTATGACAGTCTAATTCCAATGAAACCTTTCAAATCTTATACCTCTTGTCTAATAGTTTAATGTTCTGTTTTGAAAACATTAGATACGAAACACGTGTTTTAGAAGTTTCGAGCATCCTGTTCCCGATAGGGTGTTCTAACCCTATTCCACTTAAACAAGTTTGCACATTTATGTGGACTGAGATTTAATAAAATAAGGTTGAAACTGATTAACTAGAACAGAGGATCTGATCCCGTTTTTAAAGACAAATTTGTTATAGTATTCATAGATATTATAAATTTTATAATCTTATTACTTGTCCATAATCTAGGGATTATAATTTCACTATAATATTAAATTTCAAACTATTTTTACTAGAATTATGATTCTTACAACATAATAAGTCTTATTTTTAAAAAATAAAAAACATACTAAATCTTGATAGCTTTTTATTAATTCGCATATCACAATAATTAAAGATTAATTTAAATTTCAATTATATAATAAACCTTTTGAAGGTAACCTTTTTTTTAAATATATAATATTTTTATTTAGATTTTAAATATGGAAATAGAGTAAATTATCGAACATTTTGAACTAAAGTCATAAATTATTAAGATCATTATGACTTTTTTTGGAGTTTTATTTAACAAAATAACGATATTTTATTATTTCTGTTAGAAAATTGGACTTTAAAGGCTTGATAATGATATTTCCTTATCTTCCTTTAATTTAGTACTAAAATCCTAAATATATTATATCCGTATTACTGAATCTCCCCAGATTACGTATTTTAGTAGAACTCTCACGGGATGTTGTTATTTTCTGTATCAAAATATTTTTTTGATTTTTTAATATATGAAAAAACATCTATCTGATATAAATATTAAATACATCTCTTTATAAGGAAATGGTCCAATTTAAATTAGTATTTTTTAAATGATGAAATAATATATTTTTTTTTGAAAAATGTGATGAGAAATTAACAATATACTAAAATTATAATTACATAATATTTTAAAATTTTAAATTTAATTAGATTTCATGTCTAATTTTTTTCACATGTTAAACTCTTCATGTTAAAAATTACTTCGATTTTTAATTTTTTTGTTCGATTTATTTTAATAACTTTTGTTGTTAAAAACTGATTAGTTTATTAATTATCTAGTAAATTTTATAAATCAATAAGATATTATGAATCAAAATTAATTAATTAATTTATATTTAATTTTTTTTACAATCTCTTTTAATTATATTTCAAATTCGATATAATCTTTTAAACCTTAAATTTTCTGTTTTTTGGTGTGAGATTTAAAATATTAATAACAATAATATTATATTATTATTAAATGATCTCAATATAAAACAAAAATAAAAATACGTATGGTTTAGCATCTTAAATTTAATTTTATATCTTAATTATGATAAAAATAATGCATTATATTAAATAAAATACACTAAAAATATGTCAAAATTTTTTTATTATATAATAAATTTGAAATATTAAATAAAATAAAATTTCTTTAATATCATTTGTTTATTAAAATGAAACCAAAATTATTTTATATACAGTTTATTATAAAATTTAAAAATAAAAATTTATTTTAAAAATCAGAATCTAATAAAATTTTATTTAATATGTTTTGTTTATTAAATAACATTTTAATTTCTTTTTTTTCCCAAAAAAGAAATCCTATTCTTGGGGCTTTCCATATGGCTTAAATCTGACAAAATCTCGTCTGTTGTGATAAAGTCTTTGCTTGCTTTCCTTTCCCTCTTATTATCTCTTCAAAAACTGACTAATTCTTCTTTTCTTAGCTAATTTTTTGTTGGTATTTAATTATTTGTTAGTATTCAATTCAATACCAAACAAACGCCTCTGATCTCTCTGACCCGATAGTTTAGTCACAAAATCTGCATGTGTACGTCGTCCCACACACAACATATCTCTATATTTAATGCTCGTAATCAATAAAAATGGCTTCTTTTTATGGGGAGACCCTTATTGGGAAAGTGAAATCTATATCAGTACAAACAGAACCAGCATCCTATGCAGAGAGAGAGGTGGGAGAGGGAGCCTTTTTTGTTTCAGTTACTTTAATCCCATTCCTCACCATTATTGTCTGATAAAGGTTCACCAGGTGCATGAACAGAGGAAGAAAGGAAGTGGGTTCTTTTCTGATTTGGGAAAAGAAGAAGCTGTTTTGATAAGGTGTTGAAGAAGAGAAGAGTAATCCAACAAAAGGGTCTGCTTTTGGTTTTGGTGGGTTCTTTCTTATTTGGAGAAGAGAAAGAAAGCTTTTTGATTTGGTGTTGAAGAAGAGAAGAGTAATCCGAGAAAAGTGTCTGTTTCTGTTTTGGTTCTGTTTAGTTGGGAAGGTTTTGTGAATTGGTTTTGAGTTTTGATTTTTGTTTCAGTTACTTCAATCCCATTCCTCGCCATTATTGTCTGTTAAAAGTTCACCAGTTGTATGAACAGAGGAAGAAAGGAAGTGGGTTCCTTTACGATTTGAGAAGACAAGTAGGTGTTTCGATTAGGTTTTGAAGAAGAGAAGGGTAATCCAACAAAAGGGTCTGCTTTTGATTTTGGTTTTGGTTTTTTGGGGAGGGTGTGAAATTTGGTTTTGAGTTGTGAATTTGTCTGTTCGGTTGAAAGGAATATGGCAATTCAAGCACAGTTTCCTTCTTTTGGGTCACAGGATTGGATAGAGAATTGTTGTGGAGGATTGAACAACTTCTATTTCAATGTTCAACAACAACAGAAACATCAACTGCAGCAATCTCAGGTTCAGCAACAATGTAACATACAACAACAGTTGCAGAACCAGCAGTTTAAGAAGGATCAAACTCTTCTCCTTGATAATAATATTGTTCCTTCTTTTACTTTTAGAGCCAATCCCATTCCTACTAACAACAATCCCCTCCCATCGATCTCCTTTTCTCAAAGCATGACTGCTCTTGATCAGAAGCAAAGACAAGAGATTGATCATTACATCAGATTACAGGTTAGTAACTTGCCTCCAATTCTTCATTACCTGGGTTAGATTCTTATGCCATTATTAGTCTTTTTATTTGGTTATTTATTGTTTCCTCAGGATGAAAGACTGAGATTGTTGTTGGAAGATCAAAGAAAGCGACAGGTTGCATTGTTGTGCAAGAGTCTTGAACAAAAGGTGCTGCCTTTCATCAAACTAAGGGATGAGCAGATAGTACAAGCCACCAAAAGAAAAATGGAGCTTGAAGATCGGTTGCAGAGATTAGAGATGGACAATATGGCATGGCAAAGGGCAGCGCAAGAAAACGAAGCCATGATTGTGTCTCTAAACAACACAATTGAGCAGCTAAAGGAAAACGCAGTAGATGATGCAGAGTCCTGCTGTGACATGCACAATTATAACAGGGTAGTAGACGAAACAGAGCAAAACAGAGGGTTAGTTTCTGATGATTATTACATTGGAGGAGAACAGGGGAGAGCAGAACAGATAATGATGTTGTGCAAAGTCTGCAACTCTAGGAATTCGTGTATTTTGTTCCTTCCTTGTAGGCACCTTTGTTCATGTAAAGCTTGTGATGCCTGTCTTGTTTCTTGTCCAGTGTGTCAAACGGTAAAGAAGGCTAGCATTGAGGCTTTAATGGTTTGAATTTTCCTAGGCAAAAGGCAAAAATTTCCCTGAGAAAGTGACAGGGAATAGAAAAGGGTAGTTATGACTTGTGACAAAGCTCTGTATTGTTCTATTTTGTTTCTATCTTTGTTTAGAGCTTAGATTTTAACTTTTGTATGCTTAATAGCTATGAACACAAGAATTACAGGACAAGTGAAGGAGCGTGCAGAGCATCTTTTCCTTTCCATAGATTTCTATTTCTTCTGTCTGTTCACACACAGAACAAGACATTTCCCATTGTTGAAAAGCAATTGTCAGATTAGATTAGATGTTTAGACTCAATAAAACTTGTCCATGTCCATATCTATGTTCATAAAAGTAAAGGTCATTGTATTCTTTTCATACTACAAGTGATAAACGTGGAAGATTATTGGATTTTGTGCTAAGTGACAATTTTTACTTTTCAAAAGGAAAATGATAAAAAGCAACTCCTGCCAGCCCAAGTTCTTTTGAGAGAAAACACAGCAGAGCAGAGCAGAACAGAAACAGAGTCTCCTGTCCCAACTAAATATGATAGAGATATGCACAACACCTCCACCATATCCTGCTTCTTCAACATCATAGCATTCAAGATCCTATCTTTGGCTCATTAAATTCCAACTCCTCTCATTGCTTGCATGACCAAAAAAAAGCAGCAATTAGAAGAGCTTTTCTCACTTTATTAAAAAAAAAATTGAATCAATTCAAATTTGAATGAAGTCCGAGTGTAAAGTCGATTCAGACCAGATATTAACATAATGTTATTTATATCCGAAGTTTAATTAAATTTACTATCGAGACTAGATTAAAAGATTAAGTTGAATTAATTTGAATTTAGATTTATAAAAAATAAAACTCAAATAAGATAAGTTATTTTTGTAAATACTAATTAAATTTGAACTATTTTATTTTTATCACTTTTTATTTAAATTAAATAATTTTTTAAATTAAATTAAATCAAATTATGAGTGAACATATGTTATTTCTATAAAATTTTAATTAAAATATGTCAATTTTATTTATATTCAATAATTTACCGTTAGTCTATTGATTTTTTAAAATTTTGGTGAAATATCAACTTGCTTTTCTGAATTTAGAAATAATTAATTATACGGCATCGAGGTGGGTGGGTAAGGGCATTTTAGTAAATCTATTTCCGAGGGACAGAAGGAGAAGATCTCACCTCGTACAGTGGGCCCTCCCGATTTCCTGGCCTGTACGGTTTCCATCTCTTTCACACACGTTGTCGTGTTGGTGGCCCCCTACCTTTTTTGCTCTTTTTAAAATTAATTATTAATTAATAAACAAAAATAACTAGTGCTGGCGTGGAAGCTGACCGTTCAAATAGACACGTCAGCACCAGATTCCCGGGCTTTTTAACGGTGATATTAAAGACAAAAAACAATTAAAAAAAAAGTGACGTTTCGTGTTCAGATACTGCCGTTTCGTTCCGCCCTTCTTATTCCTTTTTGGACGGTAACGGCTCTTAGTGCTTATCCTTTTTAACGGCTCTTTTGTGGATAAGCACTAAATAAACATTTTTAATTTTAAAGAGGTAATTGAAGAAATCAAATAAGAGATTAATGTTACAAGAATTTATAATATTTAAATTTTTTTGAATAATTATTTATTAATATCTGGTCATTATTGTAATAAATTTTTTGAAATTAATCAATTAAATAATAATAAGTCAATTAATTAATAAAATAATCTTAAGAAATTTTAATACTATATTGTAAATAATAAATATAAATTTTGAATTAAGTTTTTTGAAATATATTTTCTTTCATCAATTTATAGGATGTGAAAGTGTTACCATACGAAATTAACTGAATAATTATTATTTAGCAACGTTTTCAAAATTGATACCAAAAATTAAATTACTAAGATACGAGGTCTAAGGTTTAAAAGATTTAATTGGTATTAGACTGTCATAAAATTAGTTAAAAATTGAATAAAATTGAAAATTTTAAAAAATGATTTTTAAAAATTGTACTTTTTTTTAGTTGAAGAAACCCCGTAGGCGGGCCAAGCGGGCACACCTCGCCGAGAGCCCAACTAGCACACCACCCCACAAGGGGGCCAAGTGGGTGCACCCCATCATTGAGGGCCCAATTAGTTCTCCACCTGCAGGTAAAACTCTGGCTGTCCCAGGCGCTTACAAGAGGGGCTAGCATGGAATCGAACCTGAGACCTAACCGAAGCCAAGCGCCGCTCTCAACCATCAAGCCACACCCCTTGAGGGCAAAAAAAAAAAATTGTATTTACTTATTGAAAATTTTGAAATATAATTTAAAAACTGTTAAATGAAAATTAATTGATTTATTTTAGTTTTAAAAACTAATTAGTTTACAAAAATTGGTGGATTAATTAATAAATTTATCGATTTTTAACAACAAAAATTAATAAACTAAATCAAACTAAAAAAGTAAAAATTAAATCGAAAAATTGGTTTGTTTAAGGTTTTAATGTTAAATCGGTCAAACCAATTTGATTTTTAAAACATTGTTATTTAGTGTTTGTCAATTATTGCTTGGAGGTTTTTAGTAATTATTTTATTAAATTTATTATAATAGTGATAATATAAGGGTGAAAATTGTTTTATAGATATGCTTGAATAGTATAAATTATCTTATTTTTCTGAAAGGGGTCCTCTTAAAATCAAGAACATGAAGATGTTATTACTCTTCTACTCATAAAGTGAACATCTTTGATCTTTACTGTTCTTTTTTTTGCAACACCATTTGGGTAATTCCAATCAAAGGGATCATTTTTATTCCTAATAGCAAGTATTTGTAGTTCTTTGATTAGCTTTATACTAATGGAAGCTCAAAAGTTTACGTCTTGCACATAAAGGCAATGACTTTACTGTTCATTTGCACATGCATCGACTTGTAACGATGAGTTTTTTACAATGTCCAACTTGTGTCCTCTTGGTTGTAAACTTGAAGGAATCAGATGAATTGGCAATGGAATGAGAAAAGTTAATACAGAAAGCAGAAACTTCTACTGAAGAAAAGGAATCGAGGGAAAAGAATAAGAAAAAAAAAGCAGAAAGGTGGGTGCTTTACTCAGGTTTCTCTGCTCTCTTTCCCTTTACCTAACGAATCATTTCATTTCTTATCTGTGTTTTCTCTGTAAAGTCCAAAACTTTGCAACATTTTGTGGTCTGTGTTGATTTGACTAGTCATTGGTGGTAAGGTGAAGGAAAGGAAACGCAAGAAAAGTATGTTATTTTCATGCTTGTTCTTTTGCACTTTGTTTGGTAATTCAGGTCTTTGAATTGTGGATCACATACTGGGGTTTTATTATTGGCAGCTGTGACGAAGATAGTATCTTCAATGGCTAACAAGTCCAGACCACAGACCAGCAAATTAACCATCTACCTCTACATTCCAAATATCATTGGTCTAGTCTCTTTTTATATAAGAATATTGTTTCTAATTAATGGTCTCTTATCTCTGTAATTTTTGTATTGTGATAAGAGTTTATAGCCATGATATGTGATTGTTTTTATTTACGAGACTTTACCTGCTTATGCTGTGTGGGGTGTTGGGAAAGTGCAGGGTACATTCGAATTCTCACCAACTGCTTTGCTTTTGCGATTTGCTTTTCCAATAAACAGCTTTTTTGCCTTCTTTATTTTCTCAGGTAACATCATAAACATCTTTCAGCTTTACTTTGTTCTTGATCTTTAACCAGTGTTGTATTTGATATTCTTGTGTGGTTGTTGGAGTTGCAGTTTTGTTTGTGATGGAATTGATGGCTGGTGTGCTCGCAAATTCAATCAAGGTATTATAGTTTCTAAAAGTTCATATTAAGTCTTGATTTGTATGCCTCTTCTGCTTGACAAATTGAACCTTATTCAAAATAAATATCACTTATTACGAGTTCTTCCAGCGGAATACATATTCATATCTTCACTTACTGCAAGCCATTAGGATGATAATATGTTGCTATGTCCTGTTCTAGATGACTTAGGATAATGACCATTGCCCAAACTTCAGACTGTTATGTATTTTCAGCAGAAACTTTGAAGCTACTTATGCATAAACACCTGCCACTGAGCATCTAATGGTTTCCTCTATTGGTCAGTTTCCACCTTAGGAGCTGTCTTAGACATGGTAACAGACAGGTAATTGGTTCCTTTTCTTGAATCATATGCCCTCCTTCGATATTTTTTCTTAGCTTTGTGAAATTTGTGTTATCAGTCTTATGGTACTTGGTTATATGATTCAATATCTTTTCTTGGTTTCAGGATTAGCACTGCTTGTCTCTTAGTAATCCTTTCTCAAGTATACAGGCAAGTCATTCCTCATTTATTTCATACTCACTTTCAGTAGCCGCTAGCTCCATGCATATCTTACTTCTTTGGTTGGATCTCCCAACAGGCCTAGGTTGGTTTTTGTGTCACTGCTTGCCCTAGATATTGCTAGCCACTGGCTGCAGATGTACAGGTAAATACTTTCCTTTTTAGGGTGAGATGAAGGATGTTGAGATGGTTAAACCTGCAAGTGTTTATGATATTCGAATTTGTTTCTGTTCTTATTTGGAAAAAGCTAGTCCTTTTCCCGGGATTAGATTATTACAGTCAAATGCAGATTTTTCACCCCTGAAGTGGAGGTATCTGCTAGATCTCTAAGTGTTCAACTGCAGTTCTTTCTTATTAGGCAAAGGTAGCCACAAAGATGTGAAAGACAGCACTAATTGGCTTTTCAAGGCCTATTATGGAAATAGGATGTTTATGGCTTTTTGTTGTCTGGCTTGTGAGGTAACTGATACTTGTCTCCACTATCTTATGTATGATTACTTTATCCAGTTTGCTCCTTTCTGATAGGTGATCATCTAAATTCTGCAGGTTCTGTATATAACCTTATTTCTTCTTGCGGAAAACAAAACTGAAAATCTGGTAGATGTAAGGCCTTGCTTATGTTGTTTCCTTTCCTACACCACTTATAGAGGAACTTCCTCTCAATTCTCTCGCAATACAAACTCTTCCCTTTATTCAGGTTGTAATGACTTCTACTAGAGGGGAATCACCATCCTCTATCCTAATTGGCTTAAGTTTGCTCGGCTGGATGATCAAGCAAGTTGTAAATGTTATACAGGTATAAACAATTGCCCGTCATCCTTTTCCATGGAAACTTGCAATTAAGAAACTTGCATATGTTGATAATTTAGGTTCTGACGTTTGGTCTTTGGACAGTCGCCTGTGTAACGTTGTGTCTTTCCTTTGTTCTACAAGAAAAAATGGAAATTCATGTCGGATTAAGATTTGGGGACACTTTTCATTTTAGACTTTGAGCAATATGTGAGTGCTGGTATCGCTTGCAGATTAACAGTTACAAGCATGAAAACAGTAGATGAGAAACTACCCGTCGAAACCATCTATCCTGCAGTTGTATTCAGTTGTTCCTAACAGAAGTTTTAGACTTACAGAGTAGATATTTAGATCAAGAATTGCTTCTCATTTCATTTCAAACTGGATCACTCCTTTTGGTGATTTCAGCTCAAGACAGCAGCTGATGCTTGTGTTCTTCATGATATCTACAAGGAGTGACCTTGTTGCATCCTTGTCCTCAAGAGACTGCACTGTGATCTTCTAACTTTGTTTGTTCAAAAGTTACAGAGAGAAGGATCAAATCTTTCATTTATGTTGCAAAAAGGTTGTTCTTGACTGGAATTCTTTGTTTTTCCTAGTCTCACTTAATTGTGTATAAACATGTGATGATGCTGTGGTTGTGGTATATTATGGCTTATTTGTTGACCTTTTGTTTGGATTTCTTCCTTAATTTTTTCAGTTGCAACCAATTAAATTCTCATGTTTTGCTTTTAGGGATGTTCCAATCCGATCTTTCTTTAGACCTGAACATAGTTTGAAGTCCGACCAGAGGCTAAAAGATGTTTTGCCTATAACAGTATGAACCGGTTTAGGCCATTTGGACCGAGCTAAACCAGGTCAACTCATGCTTGGTCTACTAACTTCGAATCAAGCTGAACCGAGCTAAAGTTACCGTCTCTACTAGTCCTTTTAAAGGATAACATGCAACAAGTAACTCAAAAGTGGCAAATGATCAAATGGTGTTTTCCTTCATTTCCAAACTTCATCACAATAGTTTTCATGCAAAAAGTCAATCCATTTACTGCCACCATCAGTGAGCATTCATATACTGGCTCTTTAATCAAATAGCACAAGGAGTTGATAAGAGTGGAATGTATATCAGATAACAGACTTCGATTTGTAACAAGCAGATCACAAACTCTCTGCTTAGAGAATGTTTGTACGGTGGAATGCAACCTTAAATATGCAAATCAAGACATTAACATTACAACCCTCATTAAGATTGGATGCTGAGATTCTTTTTTCTTCAAATAGATTTAATATACCTTTCTAAAAATCTCTTCCTAATTGCAATGCTGGCAAAGATGAAGATGCTCGGTCAGAAGTATCAATACAAGCTGAATCCGAAAAATTGGCTAATGATAATTGCGAGGCCAAGAGCAATTGCTACAATGGAAGATGCCCAAGTGAGTTTCTCTGTTATTCTAGGTACACGATCCTTCAATGCCTCACTACATGAGCCTATGAACACTGTATAGCTCCCCATTGCAACAACAGTACCAAGTAGGAACATGATGAGAAATGCAGCACCAGCCACTCGTGAAGGCAATGCAAGTGCAGGCAGAACCATCATTAATGCATCTGGTTGCAATCCATGAACGATACCAGTGGCAAAAGTAGCAAAACCAACCTTCTTCTTCCCTACTGTTGGATTTCCCAAAGCCTCGTAGACACCGACATTGCAATCACCATTTTCTAGAGCAACACATGGAGTTGGAACTTCTGAAGCTTCCCTAATTCCCATAGCACCAATTACAAGTAAAGTAATACCAACAACTCTAGTACCCCAAGTTCTGATAACTTCGATGTGAAGACGATCCTTTAACAACAAAAATAGTAAACCAAATATGACCTGACCAGCATCATGACCACAGCCCCATAGGGCTCCGACAGCTGCACTTTCCATTCGGGAACAACCAATTGAAAGAGGAGCCAGAGCAGCAAGGTGATCAGGCCCTGAAAGAGTGTGTAAGCAACCGGCAAAGAAACCGGTCCAAGCACTACTTAGTAATTCAGTCCTTATTAGCTTTGTCCCCACAACAGCAGCAGCGGTATGGCCACCAGTCTTGGCAGCTGATTGAAAGGTCGCACATGCTGGGGATGCAAAAAATGGTTGGATCAAGAACATTACAAGAGCAGAAACTAGTACAAAAGCTCCAACAGTTCTTGCCTGCTGCAATTTTTGAGAGAAAAAACACATCAGTTTTTCAAAATTAAAGAATCAATGTTAAATGAGTAGGATAAAGGAAGGGACCAGGAGTTCTAAAGAAGCGAGAAATATAACACTCTAAGCTCTCCAAATGTTTGGACATTTTTTGAGTATATCCATAAGCCTATACATTTTTTGAGTATATCATGCTACTCCCATCTCAAACAGAAAATTCTCAATTTTGCTTTAAACCTGGCCTAAAAAGTCCAAATTCCATGAACTAGTTCACTTCCATTGAGATAAACTGCATTGGTGTTGGATGCCAAAAGTTGTGGGTGGTTAGGCCTTTAATCATACAAACTTGAAACAAAAAGGCAAGTCATGACTCATTAAAGAAAAAATACGTTTCAATACTTCCCTTTCAAGGCAATAATATCACCAGGCCTTTGAACCATTTTTTGCTGAAATCACGGAATCTTAGCTTTCATGAAGCAATTAGCCTCGAATTTGTCCAAAATCAGATGCATCTTGTAACCAGGAAAATTTTAGATGGTAGATCTCCTTCTTGCCCCCTCTCCCCAATCAACATTTTTGCAGCAATAGACAATCCACATACAAGATCATATGTACGGCAACTTGGAGAGTTGAGAATCTAAATTTGACCCTTAACTAAATTCTAACTAGATTCTTGCAATTAAGTACATGATGCCATCATTGCGATTATCAAAGACTAGCTGTACCCACTTGTTCAGCAGCCTAATAGTGCAACAAAAGTTATACCTTTTGGCTGCTTTCCAAAGATTCCCCAACAGGCTCCATAAGATCTTCCAAAGTCCTTATTCCTTATAGTTAACATATGGAAATTAACAAGAATCCATGGAGTAATCTTTTACCTCATGCTTAGACTCTTAGAAACATCTTTCTAAATTTAACTTTTACATGTTAAAAATATAATTTGAACTTTGCAGTTTCTAGAGTTCTCTTGAAAATATCTTTTTATTATAGAATTACAATGTATGGTTAGGATTTATTTCTAGAATAATCTTGTGAATAGATAATGCCTAGAAGACTAGATTTTTATAGAGAGCATTTAATAAGTTAGTAAGTTAGAAAGTTGTTGGCCATTTAAGTAGTAGTTCTAGAGTAATCCTAAGCTCCCTATAAATGCTTCTTGTACCCAGCATTTTAAGCAAGCCAAAAATTTGAGTGACACATTCTCCTCTCTAATTCACTCTTTCACCTTCTAATAAAGTGGTATTAGAGCCAGGTTAGTTTAGAAAAAATTTGGTGTGTTTGAAAAAAAAAAGTGAGGGTAAGTTGTGAGAAAAAGAGTGAGAAATGACCAATTTTGATATAGTTTCATTTCAATATTCTTGTCTTACAAAGGATAACTATGAGAATTGGTGTCTTCGAATGAAAACCTTGCTAGGCTCACTTGATGCATGGGCGATAGTAGAGAAGGGGTATGAGAAGCCACAAGATGAAGGAGCTTTGTCTGTAACAAGCCTCAACATCATCCACCAATGTTTGGATGATTCAATGTTTGCAAAGGTGGCTAATGCAACTATCTCAAAAGAAGCTTGGGAAATCTTGCAAAAGTCTTTCCAAGGAGTGGCTTCAATCTCTAAGAATTAATTTTGAAGCAATGAAGATGAAGGAATCTAAATCAATTTCGGATTATTGCTCAAGACCCCAAATTTCGACTATGTGGTGTGCTTTATTGAAGAATTGAAAATTTTGGAGGAGATGACTGTTGAGCAACAAGAGGGATCCTTGCAAGACTATGAAGATAAGATTAATAGAAGACAAGGCGAGGCATTGAAGCAAGCTCTCAAAGCCAAGGCCTATTTCAAGAAAGATAGAGATCGTCAACGAGGTCGTGGACGAGGTTGTGGACGTGGCCAAGGTGAAAGAGGAAGTGGTAGCCAAGACAATTTCAATGATAGGGCAAGAGATTTTCAATCAAGTAGAGGTCGTGGAAGTACACTTTGTTGGAAGGTGAAGGAGTGAATTCGATAGGAGAATGTGTTACTCAAATATTTGGCTTGCTTAAAATGCTTAATACAAAAGGTATTTAGAAGAAGCATAGGATTACTCTAAAACTACTACTTAAATGCCCAATAACTTTCTACCCTACTAACTTATTAAATGCTCTCAAGAAAAATCTAGTGCTCTAAGCATTATCTATTCACAAGACTATTCTAGAAATAAATCCTAGCAATATATTGTAATTCTAGAATAAAAAGATATTTTTCAAGAGAACTCTACAAACTCTAGAGTTCAAATTATATTTTTAACACTTTCCCTAAATTTGAACTTTTCCTCTTCATCCCAATTCTTGATCTTAGTCTTTGAAAGTCTTCAAACTTATTCGAACTTAAGTGCCTTTATGAAAATATCCCCAACTTGATCTTGTGTCTTCACGTACTTGAGCGCCATTTCCTTTCTTACAATGCACTCCCTAATGAAATGATATCTTGTGTTTGTATGCTTACTTCAATCATGGTACACCGAATTCTTGGCAAGTGCTTGGGCATACTTGTCACACTTGTCAATATAAATTTCCGTTGCTTCTCCTTGACTTTTGTGAAGTTCATGGAATTCTACATCCTTTAAAGGCCCCTAGATTATCACAACAAAATGGCATCGCGAAGAGGAAGAATGGAGCAATTCTTAACATGGCTTTAAGCATGTTGAAGGCTAAGAATATGTCTAAGGGGTTTTGGGCTGAAACCGTCTCTTGTGTAATTTACATATCTAATCGCTCACCAACATCAAGTATTAAGGATCGTACGCCACTAAAAGCATGGAATGGACACAAGCTTATCGTGAATCACTTAAGAGTGTTTGGGTGCATTGCTTACAAGCACATCCCGCAATAAGAGAGAAGCAAGCTTGATGATAGAAGTGTCAAACATGTCTTTGTTGGGTATGACACAAACTCAAAAGGCTATAAGTTTTACAACCCAAGCAATGACAAGTTAATAGTGAGTCGCAATGTAGAATTTGACGAAGATGGAGCATGGAAATGGAAAAGAAAAGAAGAAAGCAACTATGACTTCGTTCCATACTTTAAGGAAGAAGATGCCATGGCACCAACACGAGATGTAACTCCACCTCCTTCACCCACTCCCAATAATCAAGGTAAAAGTTCAAATGAAGGACCAAGAAGAATGATAAGTCTTGATGATCTTTATGATGAAACCAAGTAACTCTTGATTTGTATTGCCTCTTTGCCAATGATGAGTCATTAAGCTGTGAAGAAGCCACGAAAAATAAAAGATGGAAACAAGCTATGGATGAGGAAATCAAGTCAATTGAGAAGAAGGATACTTAAGAACTAACAAATCTTCCCAAGGGTCATAAAGCCATAGGAGTCAAATGGGTTCACAAGGTCAGGAAAAATGCAAAAGGAGATGCGGAAAGATACAAAGCAAGGCTCGTTGCAAAAGGCTATAAGCAAATGTATGGCGTAGAGAAGAGGTGTTTATCCCGGTTGCTCACATGGAGACTATTCGACTGCTTATCTCAATGAAAGCTCAAATGAAATGGAGAATCTATCAATTATATGTGAAGTTTGCATTCCTGAACGGTTTTCTTGAAGAAGAAGTGTACATTGAACAACCATTTGAATATGTGGTCAAAGGGCATGAAGACCAAGTCTTGAAGTTGAAGGAGGCATTATATGGATTAAGGTAAGCAACAAGGGCATGGAATAGTCGCATTGACAAGTACTTTCAAGAACATGGATTTGTTCGTTGCCTTAATCAATATGCTCTCTATGTGAAAGACTACAATAATGGAAATATATTGCTAGTTTTCCTTTATGTGGGCGATCTCATCTTTACAGACAACAATCCAAGATTGCTTGAAGAGTTCAAGAAGGAGATGTCTCATGAGTTCAAGATGACCGACATAGGACTCATGTCCTACCATTTGGGCCTAGAAGTGAAGCAAATATAGGAAGGGATTTTTATCTCTCAAGAAGGATATGCGAAAGAAGTATTGAAAAAGTTCAAGATGCTTGATTACAACCTGTGAACATGCCCGTGGAGTATGGGACGAAACTATCAAAGTTTGAAGAAGGAGAAAAGGAATATCGCACTTTATTCAAAAGCCTTGTGAGAAGTTTGAGGTACTTGATATGCATGAGACTCGATATTGTTTATGCAGTTGGAGTAGTGAGCCGTTTCATGGAAGTTCATACAACTCACATGAAGGCAGCAAAAAGAATACTCCATACTTGAAAGGTATGTTGGAGTATGATTATTTTATACTTCCTCCAATAATTTCAAGCTTATAGGATATTGCGATAGCGACTTTATTGGAGATATTAATGACAGAAAGAGTACTATCATATTACATTTTACATGGGTAATTGTGCAATTTCATGGAGTTCAAAAAAGCAACCACTTGTTACGCTACGTGTGAATATGAGTATGTGGCAACCTCTTCTACTTGTCATGTCATTTGGCTAAGGCGACTATTAAAGGAACTTCACTTGATTCTAGAAGAAGCAACAGAGATTTACATTGACAACAAGTTCGCCCAAATACTTGCCAAGAATCTACTATACCATAATCGAAGTAAGCATATAGACACAAAATATCAATTCATTATGGAGTGCATTGCAAGAAAGGAAGTGAAGTTCTAGTACGTGAAGACACAAGATCAAGTTGCGGATATTTTCACAAAGGCACTCAAGTTCAAAGACTTGCATAGACTAAGATCAAGACTTGGGATGAAAAGAAAATTTCAAATTAAGGTAGAGTTTTAAAAATATAATTTGAACTTTAGAGTTTCTACAGTTCTCTGGAAAAATATATTTTTATTCTAGAATTACAATGTATAGCTAGAATTTATTTCTAGAATAGTGTTGTAAATAGATAATATCTAGAGCACTAGATTTTCCTAGAGAACATTTAATAAGTTAGTAGGGTAGAAAGTTGTTGGCACTTAAGTAGTAATTCTAGAGTAATCCTAAGCTCCCTATAAATACTTCTTGTACCAAGCATTTTAAGCAAGCAAAAAATTTGAGTGACACATTCTCCTCTCTAATTCACTCTTCCACCTTCCAACATTACATGTGAAAATTCATTGAGAGCTTGCCTCCCTGTTTTGTTAAGGGCGACGTGCTTGCTGAATTCCCTATCAAACAAGCATCCAACAAGTCAAAGACATTGTTTTCTCTCCTGATATCGTACTGTTTAACACCATGAAACCACCATAATTCATTAATATTATCCAATAATATTTAAACACCCGTCACCGAAATATAATATAGAAACTTGAACATCAGAAGATTAGAACTTTAACCTAAAGATGAATACCTTTTGCTGCGTCGAGGCTTCACTAGCAATCTGTTCGACAAGTTCACATCTTGGCATCGACCCAGTTGATGTCTCAGCCCGCACATGCAATAAATCTGGCAATTTACCGGAAAGACTAGATAGGTTGTTATGTTTGCAAGAGACCGAGTTGACTCGCGTGAGTTCAGGCCGAGTTAGAGGCGTAAATCCAAATTTCGGCAAGTCAAATCGGGCAAGTCGAGTTGGTGTGATGGTGGGCTTAAGGTGGAGTTTCATGGAGGTTGGAGAATAAGAATATAAAAGCCTCTCCATTGGCTTTCTCTGGAGAGGTTTTAGAGGTAAAGATTCTGCAGAGAAAGGAAAGAGGAAGGGAGAAAGGTGTGGGGTTGGAGAAGATAAAGTTTTGGGTGTAGATTGAAATTTTATTATTATAACCTAACCCAAAACATCGGCCCTGTTTGGCAAACAGCTGATTGCATTAGCTGTTAGCTGATTCTATTAGCTGTTAGCTGATAGCTGATTCTATT
>JAOSBL010169119.1:0-10992 GCA_027568915.1 Erythroxylum roraimae
ATTATAAGCATTCATTTATGCACATGTGTGTATATGAAATATGTACGATGCATGTTCATGACAATCCCGGGTATATTTTCAAATTTTCCACTTTATCATATTATCATTTTTTCCGTATCAATTGTTTTCATATCAACTCATTTCTAGTTCATTTCCACTAGATACACTTTACTTCTCTTTTTGAATCACAACTTTAACCATATGTACCATTTCATCTCCATTAAACACATGTCTTTAGTACTTTAATATCAACAATTCACTCATTAATGTTATTCCATCATTACATGATCACACATCATCAAAACTCTCATTTCTTCTTATAAATTCTCCAAAATTTTAGACCTTCGGGTCTACAGTTCACATTCAATTAGAAAGTGAAACTGATGTAATTTGGTCATACTCTCTTCTAGAAAAGCGTTCCCCTATGTCTTATCTTTCCATTGACACCAAAATCACTCAATTTGGTTCAGTACCAAAATCACTCAATTTGGTTCAGTAATGTGGAAGATATACCTCAAACATTTTTGGACTGTTCTTAATCAAAAACAGTTTACTATATACAACTTCCATCTAGAAATTGAACACGTTAGAGACTGAATCAAGATTCAGCTTCTTTATATGATTTGTAGCTCTATTTCTCTAGTTTATTCCAAATCAAAAATCATCTCAATTAGAGCTCTACATATCAAGATATCCTCTAAATACTGAAGCATGTTTAGTAAAATGTCCAATTCATGCTCTTCCAAACGATACCCTTACTTTGATTCAATCAATCTATTTTGAATCAATGCCAAAAGCTATAAATTTTTTTTGGAGAGATAGAGGAATGCGTTATGAATCCAATGCTTCAAAAATTAGGTCATTTGGAGGTCCAGAGAAGAAATTATAACAAAAAGATCAAAGTATGTTCAGAAAATAACCTCCTTTGGATAAATAGGGAAGTCGCGATCGTGCACATGCACGACCGCAACATATATTGTCATCTTTTCATCCTTTAAATCTAAAATAGGATTTGATTAGCAAATCCTATCAAGTTTGTAAGTAAATAAAAGATAATATACTTGGCATTTAAGTAAGAATCTTTAGTACAAAATAAATTCCATTTCACCTTGTCCTCAAGCAAATTTTGGCCTGCAATCTTAAAGAAAAATACAATAGGTACATAGCTTCACCACCTAGGAACTAAACCTTAAAGGTCATCACTATCACATCTATGTACCTAATTTTCGTATGCATTGTAATGTTGGAGTAAATTTGATGATGGGCTACTTAGGGTTGCAAAAAGCGTGGAAGAAACAAGCTAAATGAGTTATGGGTTATAGTTACACTTTATATAAGTTATTTTGGGTCCAAATCTACTTAAGTGTCTACATTTCCACCGAGAATCATATATATGTCCAGTTGTTCGGTCGAAATTGTGATTCCTTAGCCACATCAACAAACAACTAATAAAAATAACATTTTAACATTGGTTATATTAGTTTTAAAAGATTAGTCGCTAAATTAAAAATATATCAAACATATTTGTTGATGATTTTAAAGTAAAAATAAGGCCTTAGTTACTAATGATAACATAAAAGTGGTAGATGAAAAAGGTGATCAAGATCGTTTGGCACGACTTGGTCGTCTAAAGTTACCCACTGCAAATTTGCTCTCCTTTTTCTTTTGTTCTCTCTTTTTTGTTGTTTTCTCCCTCTTTTCCTAGTTTCTCTCGTACATGGTTTGTTTCCCACCAATGCCTCTCTCGCTTGGTGTTTTCTCTCTAGTTATTTGATTTTTGCCTAGTTTATTTCTTACCAGCATATCTCTCTGTACTAAATTACTCCCCTGACCACAATATGAGATGTAAAAAATCCTTTAAGTGGCAGTGGTGGTAGGCAACCACTATACCGAATAGAGCACTTTTCCTAAGTACTAGATACCTATGTTGAGAAGTATTGGGTGGTCTAGCTTGTAAGGGAGACTTCTAGAATTATTAATGATAAAGATCAAATAGGGGGAACTTAACTTCTCCAAGAACCTATAATGATAGAGATCCTAAAATTAAGAGTTTTGGGAAATTTTCTGGAGACTCATTCATAGGCTTCGTGTTAATTAGTGCAAGGGTATTTGTCATTGCACTTTACTACCAATCAATTGAATTGAATTAAGTCGTTGATCCGTTAGTGACTTGCTCAAAATACGTAATTGAAAAATTATTAAAAAATTGCGGGTTAACTGTTTCAAAATACCTAAGTTTAGATAATTATCAAAAACTTTCTTTATAATTTAAACCTTAAAATTTTTGTAATAGGATCATTTTATTGCATGACATCATACCCAAATCTCTTCAGATATATATACATTTTTTTAATAGATCTCTTCAGATATGTTGAGAAGGCCCACTCTATATATAGAAGCATGTTTATCTTATATTAAGGCCTTCTCCGAATTAATTAACTACCACATGCTTCATTGCATGCAATTCATCATTTTATGTGAAATAACAAATCAATGAGCAAACCTAATTTCAGCAAACTAACCTATTCTATCTACAATATAGATACTCTCAATTAGTTATGGATACTAAATTTATGGTACAACTTGAAAGTAATGTCAAGCGGACTTACCTCTTAGACTTTTTGACAGTCAGAAGTTGACCAATTTTCAAATGTCGTATTTGATAGTCACAACATTTATGTTTTTCTTATCGACGTTTTACGTTGGCTTTCATTTGTAAAATATACAATATTTTATGCACGACCCAACTGTCACTAGACCACTAAAAGTTACTCTAGGGATTTAAATTGCGGCTTATAATGTTGTGTTCTTTCAGTCATGTAGTAAGTATTTGTAACGTAAAGGTCAATATAATATAGGATGAATTTTCATGCTCAGTAATGCAGCAAGTATACGTAACGCAAGGAAGGAGAAGAAAAGATAGACTTAACTTTTCGTAATGTGCATTAAATAAATTGTCGTGTATCGATGGTAGGGCTCCAACCTGACTTCGCTGGGTCTTCGCTCGGCAAACGGCAACGTCCGCTAGACCCACCAGATAAAACAACAGCGACATCAGAGGCCTTCACCATTCGCCGCGATGAGTTTCCCGATGGCATTTGGGGTAAGCGCAATTTCACTCCACATGTTGAGGATATGGATATTGAGCACTTGCCTAATTTGTGCGACGATGATACTATGAGCATTCATTATAGGGATGATCATGCATTATTGCCCTGTTACTCTTTCAATAGCGATTTTCGGGCAGAGCTCGAGCAATCTTTGAAGGGGACTGTGATAGTCAAGGTTTTGGGTAAGTCGGTGGGGTTTTATTTTCTTTCATCGAAACTAAATCAGCTTTGGAAACCTAAGGGTAAAATTGAAATAGCTGATTTGGAAAACGATTTCTACATGATTAAATTTGCAAAGGATGAGGATAGACATGTTGCTTTAAGCAGAGGTCCTTGGATCATCCAAGACCATTATCTTATGGTGCGAGAATGGAGTCCCAAATTCCATCCTTCGTCTGCTAGTTTTGATAAAGTCCTTGTTTGGATCAGGATCCCAGAATTACCTATGGAATACTACAATGCTACTGTGCTCGCAACCTTAGCAAGATCTATCGGACTTCCAAAAAAACTAGATGGAAATACCTTTCATGCACATAGAGGAAAATTTGCCCGAATTTGTGTTGAAGTTGATCTCCGTAAACCTTTAGTTCCGATGATAGAGGTTGAGGATGTGAAATACAGAGTAGTGTATGAAGCTCTTCACAAGATATGTTTCCACTGTGGAATTTATGGGCATGTTTCAGAGACTTGTGCTTTAAGAACGTCCAGTGATGATAATGGTGATTCTATGGCTCAGAAGAGTCCCGATACTGACGCGGACGCTTCCAATAAAGATGTGCGAGGACCCATTCATGGGGAATGGATGGTTGTCAAAAGAAAAAATAGAGGGCCAAGGACATCTACACAGAAGTTGAATTTGGGCACTACTGGAAACAGATTCCAAAGACTTGCCAATGTGGAGGCGGAAGTACCTGAACATGGACTGGGCAATCACATGGAGGAGAGACTGAATGCTTCTCAGCCGTCCTTAATTTTTGGCCAAAGCAATAAAAAAACATTTCAGAATCGAGGGACAAAGAAACACATGGGCGTTAGTTTCGCGCAAGGATAACAGAACAGTGTCGGAGAATCATACATACTCAATTTTTACTTTTATGGAAAAGAATGTTGCTCAACGCCATGGGAAAGTTCAAGAGTTCAGTGTTGACACTCTAAAGGAAGCTAATGTTCTGCCCTCACTCGTGAGAACTCCACCCCCTTCTGTTATAGACCAAGACAGTACCAGTAAGGGTCCCGCTAGTAATTTGGGAGGGGTCTTCCACACAACTAGGCCCCCGAATAGTGATGGCGATACAGAGAGGTTGATGGAACTCGATACTGTTACTAAACCGATGAACGATGTTGTTATTGCTCTGGGAATTGAGAATATCTCTATGGAAACTAATGCGTTGGTTGAGCAGACCCATATGGTCATAACTGATTAATTGTTCCTGGCTCCTCTTCTTTTCTTTTATAATGTTTATGTTTAATATCTTCATGTGGAATATTAGGGGTGCTGGGAATAAAGTTGCTCGGCGTCATGCTCGAGAATTTATTAAAGCCAACAGAGTGGATATGGTTATTCTAGTTAAGACTAAAGTTTCTTTCACAAATCAAAAGAGGCATTGGCAAAAAATGGGGTTTGATGGCTTTGCTATTTGTGATCCGATCAGTCGCTTTGGCGGTATTTGGGTTTTCTGGAAAAATAGTTGTTGCAGTTTTACTGATGTCACTTTGACTTCTCAAATGGTCTCTGGATATGTTGTCACGGCGGATGGGAATTCTTGGCTTTTGTCGGCAGTCTATGCCAGCACAGCTCCGAGCCTCCGTGACCAGTTGTGGGAAGATTTGCAGGAGAGGTTTGCTGGTAGACACCTTCCTTGGCTAGTTATTGGTGATTTAAATGATGTTCTCAGTCGGGAAGAGAAGCAGGGTGGTCGTTTTTATGCGAACAGAGCTACTAAATTTAGTGATCATCTTTAAGGATGTAACCTTGTTGATCTTGGCTTTGTGGGTCAGAAGTTTACTTGGGTTCGACGTTCTTCCCCTAGAATTGCTGAGCGCCTTGATCGTGCAGTCGCTACCGTAGAATGGAGAATTATGTTCCCTGAAGCTATCATCTCTCATCTGTCGCGGATTTACTCCGACCATAATCCTATTCTTGCTCAGTTGGGTGGTCTTGCTCATGTTGGCAGCACGAGAGGTTTGAGGCCTTTTAGATTTGAAGCAGCTTGGTTGACTGATAATCGTTTTCATCAGTTGATTAGGAGTACTTGGGACCCTAATATTCCTCCTCACGAAGCTCTTGAGAGGACTGAGAAAGCTTGCATTCATTTTAATAAAAATATATTTGGCAATATTTTTCGCAGGAAACGGCACCTGAAAGCTGCTATTGATAGTGTCCAACAAAGACTTCAACTTTATGATTCTGCTAATTTGAGGGATCTCGAGAAACGACTTTCCTTCGAATATAACCAAGTTCTTGCCCAAGAAGAGGTTCTTTGGTTTCAGAAAAGTAGAGAGCAGAATCTCCTTTTTGGTGACAAAAACACCAGGTTCTTTCACGCCACAACTGTGGTGCGCAGGAAAAGGAATAAAATTGAGAAGTTAAAATTGACGGGTTCTAATGATTGGTGTGCTGAACCTGAAGCTATTAAGAATGAGGTATTTTCTTATTTCAAAGATTTGTTTGCTTATTCTGAAGGGACTGGCGAGAGTAGGGTAAGTCAAAATCACTTAACTTTGAGCCCGGATGCAGTTGATTCTCTGTCCAAAGCAGTACAGCCGGAGGAGGTTTGGAATGCTCTTAACTCAATGGGAAGTTATAAATCTCCAGGTCCTGATGGCTTTCAACCTATATTTTTTAAACAATTTTGGGATACGGTGGGAGGCTCTATTGTATCCATAATTCAAAAAGCTTTCCTCACTGGCGACATTGAGGGCATTTCAGCAGAAACTTTGATTGCCTTAATTCCCAAAGAAGCTTCACCAGATTCTATCAAGAAGTTCTGGCCAATCAGTCTGTGTAATGTTACATACAAACTGGTCACCAAGATCATTGTTCACCGGCTGAGACCGTTCTTAAATGCTATTGTCCACCCTTTTCAGAGTAGTTTCATTCTAGGTAGAAGTACTATCGATAATATCTTGATGGCGAAGGAATTGATGTTTTCTATGAGGAGGTCTAAGAGCAAAGTTGGCTCAATGTTACTCAAAATTGATCTTGAAAAGGCCTATGATCGGATCAACTGGACTTTTTTAGAAGGTACGTTATATGATTTTGGCTTTCCAAATACAATTGTTTCACTTATTATGAATTGCATTAGGAAGACTTCTCTTTCTATTCTTTGGAATGGCGAGCGCCTCCCGAGTTTTTGTCCAAAGAGAGGCATTCGACAAGGTGATCCCTTGTCCCCCTATCTTTTTGTCTTGTGTATGGAGAAACTTGGGGCCATGATAAACCAACAAGTTCAAGACAATAATTGGGCTCCAGTAGCCTGTTGTCGTGGGGGTATTAAAATTTCTCACATGTTCTTCGCGGATGATGTTATCCTCTGTGCGAAAGCTACAAGCTCCCAAGCTTAACGGATTAGTTTTGTTTTACTCAAGTTTAGTGCTGCCTCAGGAATGAAGATTAATGTGGATAAATCTAAAATATATTTTTCTAATGGTGTTACTCGAGCCACGACGGATCAGGTGGAGAGTATTTTGGGCATTAAAGCCACTACTCATCTTGGCAAATACCTTGGAGTTGATCTTAGTGATGGGAGGATGAGAAGTAGTAGTTTCACAGACTTGGTGACAAGAATGAATAAGAAATTATCTGGGTGGAAGGCTAGCTTGCTGAATATGGCAGGGCGAGTAACTTTGGCAAAATCTACCCTTAATGCGATGCCAAATTATCTAATGCAGGTTGCTTGGCTTCCGAGTCATGTTTGCGGTAAAATAGACCAAGTTATAAAAAAGTTTGTTTGGAATAGTACTGATAACAAAAGAGGGATCCACTTAATCTCTTGGGATAGAGTGACTAAACCGAAATCTACAGGTGGATTGGGTCTTCGACAAAGTCGGTTGATGAATACTGCTCTTCTTGGAAAGTTAATTTGGACAGCTCACGAACAACCAACTAAAAACTGCCTCTTATTTGTGACAAGTATGGTAAAGGGCAAAGCTTTCTTGAGTGGGAAAAGAAGTCAAATTGCTCAAAGGTTTGGCTAGATATCGTTAAAGTTCGAGATGAACTCAGAAATGGTTATAAGTATAGGATTGGTCATGGTTTTTGGGTGTCTATTTGGCATGATAATTGGTTGGGTCAAGGGCCCTTGATCAATAGGCTGACTATGGTTGAGGAGGAAGATTGGGACCTGATGATTTCTGATATCTTAGATGATGCCGGTGATTGGAATTTTCGCAACCTTCGTACAGAAATTCCTGATGCAATTCGTAGTGAGTTTCCTCGCATTCGTCAACCTTTTACAGGAGTGGGGGAAGATAAACTCATATGGGGCCCTTCTTCTTCTGGCTGATACACAGTAAAAACAGGTTTTCGGTGGCTAGCTTTGAAGGATGAAGATGAAAACCAAGAACAGTGGAATTGGATCTGGCATGTGTGTGGTCCAGAAAAGGTTAAACTTTTGTGTTGGCTCACTTGGCATAAGAGGGTTCATACACAGCAATGGCGTTTTCATATCGGTTTGTCTCCATCTGAGGGGTGTAAACGATGCGGTACGGAATCTGAAACAATTTTTCACCTTTTTGTTGATTGTCCAAAGGTGAAGGAACTTTGGAGAAAGTTTTTTCCACTTGGTGGTAATTTTTCAGATTCTACTGTTTTCTTCCAATGGTTTAAAGCTAACTGTTTGAACTCTGCATTATTGGCCAATGGTGATCGTATCGATGTCACTTTCTTGGCAATTGTTTGGTCCATTTGGTGTATTAGAAATAGAGAAGTTATAGAGGATTGTATTGTTCCTCCTCTTGAACAATTCCACTCTATCGCAAGTGCTATAAGAGAGTGGAACCAAAGTTTTTTAAAACCTAGTGCTACTAGTCATAGAGGCAGCAGGTTCTTCTGTTGGCAGCGGCCTGTGCATACTTTTGTCAGTCGTAATGTGGATGGGAGTGCTTTGGGAAACCAGGGTGATGCCGGTATCGGTGGAGTCCTCCGTGATGGTCATGGAAAATGGCTTGGAGGATTTTCTGAATATATTGGCCGAGACACTAATATGAGTGCGGAATTGCTTGCAATACGAACAGGGCTTCGTATTGCTTGGGATAAGAGATTTAAACGAGTTGCTTTATTCTCCGATTCTATGGAAGCCTTGAGGTTAGTTGACAGTACTGATTATTACTTCCATCCTCATGCAAACCTCATTGAAGATATTAAAAACATGCTGAACTAGGGGTGGGATGTGTCTTGTGTTCATATTCTCAGGGAGGGTAATAGTGTGGCTGATGTTTTAGCCAAAATGGGTAGTTATGATAAGCTACCATTTCAGTTTTGGTTGTCTCCTCCAAGTTCAGTCCTCATGGCTCTTATTGGTGACACTGTTGGAACTTTGTTCGAAAGAGTACGATAGCTGGGCTTCGCTCTCTATTTCTGTTATTATTTTCCTTTGCTTTGTTGTTTTAACTTTCCTTTGCACCAAAAAAATAAGGTAAGAGGGACATTTGGAGATGATGTAGTTGTTGATGACCTAAATACCGAAGATGGGCAAGAGGGACGAGAGTTCCCAAAGAATAATTTTTGAAGGATCCACCTTTGTGACTGACGTGATTAATGTGTGCCCCTTAATAACCCGTTTGACAGAACTTTGATGGTTTTGTAAATTGGTGAGTTTTTTAATGTTTTAAATGTTATAATCTTTTTTTAAACTGTCACATATTAAATCTAACTTAAAATTTGGTACAGAGACAAAATGTTCTTTCAATTTGTATATAAAACTCCCTGCTTTGTGGGATCTGGAGAGCATTATTATATACGCGACCTTTCCTTTTTATTTTTACAAAAAGAATGATTCGAACTTATAATCATAAAGAAGTAACTTTAATGATTAATAACTCTGATTCTTAATTTCTAAACTTATATGAATGCCCATCTAATACATTAAAGTGACAAGCTCTAGGCTATTGGAAGCTCATAGAAGGAGAATATACTTATAGAAACTTTTCAAGTTATATTCACCATTTTACCATATTTTTAAGAAATTAACTTAAAATTAAGTATTAATAATGACAATCACATTGGTTTAAGTTCTTGTATCTTTCTTTAATGAGACAATATTTATCAATATATGAAAGAAATTATTTCTTTGGTCATAACTAAATCAACAAATTTAAGCTAAAAATTTTTATATTATAGTTGATTTTAAACTTTGAAATTTGTTCTCAATCTCATTGAAATAAGGTTTTAACAAATCTTTATTTTCTTAAAAGTAATTTTAAATCTTTAATATTTTATGACTTATGATTAAATAGTTTATTTCAAAGATTAAAATATAAATTAAATATTTATTATTTTCTCATTCAACTTTAACAATTCTATTACAAGCTTCCTTAACTAAGAGGATTAGAAAATGAGCAACTTCAAGAACTTTATTAAAAACTCATTCGATTTAAAAGTAAGCAACTATGAGTTTTAGTTTTTATTAATAATTATTCTTTGGAATTGTGAATAGCCTAAAAAGAATTAAGCTTAATTAGCCAAAAAAAATTAAAAGACCTAAATACAAGAAATTTTGGAAGTCATTTAGAATTTCTCTCCAGACAGACTCAAATTACAGGTTAATCGTATAAGCTACCAACAGGGATGAATACAATAAAATTCTTTGTAATTTAATTTTAAGTTTAATTTTAACGTTTCAAAAATTATTATATATTATATATTATATATTATTATGTTAGAGTAGTACTTTAAAGGTAATTGATTATTAAAGTAGTGCTCTAAAGGCAATCGCCTTTAGTACTTTTGCACAAACTTTATTTTGATTAATAAAGTGAAAGGCAATTTTTATTAATTTAATGTTCATTTATTTACGAAATGATGTTGATGTTAAATGAACTTAATGGAATCCATGATACAAAACATAACATAAAGGAAATCATGATGAAATAATGATAATGAGATTTTTATCATGTGCAATTATGTTAGCATCTAAATTATCCATAGTCATTGGATTAATGAGACAAGATATTGTTAATCCAGATAGACTAGCACATATTATACTCCTTGATTTGATCAAGCAGTGAATCTCGTAAACTGTAAGCATGAGATGTTTAGAGTTAACACGTGGATGCTTACTAAGAGTAATAAGTACATCAGATGATCTGCTATGAGATTATCATATGGGTGATCTATCAAATATCAGTGATTAATCTCATTATAACAATGGTGCAAATATCCTTATACTTGAGGTACTCAAAGATATCTTGGATACTGATCATTTGCTTTGACACCATTCATTGTTGTCTCAAGACAAGGTTGCTTATAGGTTGGTGATTGGTACAACTATTAGTATTCGACAGTAATTGAGTATCTAATAAAAGATTCACCGCTCCTAATAAAAGGAGATGTTACCCACGATCTCTTGCTGAGGTCATTAGTCGAGAGTCTCTGACCAGAGCAGTTATGTGTCATTCAGAGAGTCTTCAATGACACATAGAGTAATGAGATCCCCAGGACAAGAATTAACATCACTTGGATTAGTGTGACGTAGTCAGTCTAGTAGGAGTTGACACATAGCCTGATGGATGATTTTCGGTATAAATTCAATGTGATTGATGTAATGCCTAAATCCTTCCATATAGTCATGGTGACTATAATCCTATAGCTTGGATGAGACCGGAATTTAAAATCCCTCCTCGTGATATGAAAACTAACGCCTTCCATTAATATGGTAAGAAT
>JAOSBL010169153.1:0-10991 GCA_027568915.1 Erythroxylum roraimae
TATTATAAACATGTACCCACCTTGATTTCCTTGTTCAAATACTTGCTCAAAGGTTCCTCATCCTTTGCTCCTCTTGCAGTCCTTGATTTCCTTTAACAGTAGTCAAAAATTCCATTCAATAGGAATTCTAATTTATGATCAAGTAAATGACAAAATCTGATAATATTCTCTTCTAGAAAATGTTCCCCATTGTTTTAAGTTTCTAAAGACTCCAAAATCATTCAATTTGGTTCAATACTCTAAGAGTTATAGTCGAAACATGCTGGGACTATCCTTATGCCGAAACAAGAATCTATACTCAACTTCCGACAAAATTTTGAAATTCTTAGAAACTGAATTACAACTTCATTTCTTCATAAACATTGTAGCCCTATGTCTCTAGTTTCCAACGCATCAAAAATCACCCCAATCGGACATCTATAACAAAAGTTATACCCAAAATACCGAAGGACGCCAGTGCTGGAAATTGGCCTTCGCCGCGAGCACGTCGCGGCGAGAATGCTGGTGCACGTCGCGACGTGCACAACTGCAGGTCGCGACGTGCAACCCCAAAAACGTCTGGAAACCTATTTTTTTTCAACATTTTCCATCTATACACTTCCCACCTTTCAAATATGACCCATACAACCCCTAAACATCTTTCTTACTTCATTTCTAAGCTCATTCTAGCCCAAAATCATTAACAAAACATCAAACCCTAAAGATTAAAACATTTCTCAACCCATTCATCGACAACTTCCTACACCTATTCAGTTCACTTTCACTTTTAACTATCATTAAACATGCTTCATCTAACCAAAACAAGATGAAATAAACTCATCCTTACTTGATTTAGCCTCAAAGTCTTTAAAATCTCCAAAACCTTAGCTTTCTTCTTTCTTTTCTTCTCCCACGATGCTTCTCTTCTTCTTCTCTTCATTTCCTTTTTCTTCTTTTAATTTATTCTCTTAATGAATATGAAAGGTCCACTTTGCCCTTCACTTAAGCCTTATAGCCTTATATTCTTAAGTGTCATGCCCAATTTTCCCTTCATTCATTCTTACAACTTTTATCCTTAAATTCAATTAATCCATGTCTTACAAATCCTACTAACCTTGACATAAATAATTAGCTCCATAAATTAATCCATCAAACCTCATAATTCATTTAAATCATGCTTAATTCATCAAGAAAATTTCGGGGGCCAACACTATTTCTCATTTCTAAATATCCACAAACGTTTATTTTCTCACATTCTGATAGATCATCATTCTTCTCACTAGTTCTATCAGCTTAAACTTTTAACAAATGCTCATGCGTGTGACTCATATAAATGTGACTCAGACTAGGGATCAGTTTCCATTGCATCTAAGACCTATGTAAAATGCATGTAACTTGAGACATATTTCAAAAAATGCCCATGTAAGATACTAAACTTGGCTCTAATGCCAAATTGTAGCACCCCACTCTCACAAGACACGTACCCGACATCCTGAGTGATATCCGAGTACGTGCCCTAGGAGGGTGGCATGCTGGAATAGTCAACAATCGAACTCATTGCAAAGTTTTTTCGAATAATGTATGCATATGTGAAAAATCAATAATCAATTTTAGCTTGTTTTATTCGTAAACATTTTCAATAGCAAGAGTTACAATCATTATACAACTCATTAGAATTTTACTAGTCACTTGGGCCCATTACAGATACAAAATACTTGTAGTCACATTGTCATTACATTACAAAATAATTTACATACGCATTATAAAATACTTGTGAATATATATTTTGATACAAAATAATCAAAACACATATGTAGACGCGAATTGATCCCGACCTTTATCTGTTACTCGAATGTAGTGGCTTGACTCCAATTCGTCTAACTGGAGATCCTCTATAAGTTAGAAAAAATATTGAAAATTTTTGCTTGAGTTTTGTGAACTCAATGAGTAGACAATCCTCGATGGCTCACTCAATCACACAACACATTAATCCATATAATCACATTCGAAAATCATTCAAACTATTTCAATCATACATATTAGATACATATGCAGTGCTCAAGAAACTCACTTCTAATTTTTTTATTGCTGTGACTAAGTACCTATAACTGTCCCATATCCATTGTGGATACCGGGCTCACTGATAACTGTCTCGTATCCATTGGTGATATCGGGCTTGTTAAACATAGTGAGCCTTTGGCTGTTAATCACAATATGAGCTTTTAGCTCTTTTCACTTTCTGAGCTTTAAGCCCTTTTTTGGTGGCTACTCCGGTCACAACAGCCTTTATATTAACATGCATTCATGTAATGAAATGCATCAATCACATATGATTAGCCAATCACATTATTTCACTTTACACATGTCATCGGACCTTGGTCTGACATTCAACATTTAAGTTGAGAATCACTTATTTCATTCACATGCACATTCACATTTTCCTCCGAAACTTGGTCCAGCATTCAACAATCAAGTTGAGTATTACTTATTTCTTTAAATTCAATTATAATGAGCACTTCCAATATGATATTCATGCATCAAACACCTTCGACATTCAATGTCCGAAATTAGTACAATCACTTTCATATAATCATTCAATGCAGAATTTAAACAGAACAATCATTTAAAGTAAGACCATCTAGGTTGACTCAAAGTATGCTCCAGATTAGCATTAGCTTCCATGATCCAGAAACATCTAGATGCAGACATTTTATTCTGCATATCAACATTATGCAATACACATATTGCACACATATTATTAATTGCACAAGTACAAAAACATTCAATTGTACACATATGTGTATGTGTCATGTATAATGCATACTCAATTTGACTATATCGGGTATGTTTCCTTAATCACATCTCTTGATCAATCAAACCGTATTAAGAACACTTGGTTATTCTAATATCAAAATTCAATTACTCATCTTTTTTTTCTAGCATTTTATGCTCTCATAATATTCAATTCTCATTCACCCTTAATTAATACATATTACTCATCTCTTTTTTGTAACAACTACTATCATATGAACAACTTTATTCCCATTATACTCATGCCTTTGGTACTTTGATATCAACAATTCATTAACTAAATTATAACATCATTAAGTAATCGTTCCAGCTTTTCTCAAATTTTCAAATCAATTTTTCATGGTCATTAATATAAGGAAAATGAAGTATTTGGTGAATAATTTCTTCTAAACAAAATTTCCTATATGTCTTAAGTTTGTAATAACACCAAAATCATACAATTTGATTCAGTATTCTGAAAGTTAAACCCAAAATTCTTCGGACGATTCTTAAACTATAATAGTACTCTGTACTCAACTTCAAGCTAGATTTTGGAACTCCTAAGGACAGAATTTGAATTCAATGTCTCCTGAAAATTGTAACCATATGTCTCCATTTTAATATGAATCAAAAATCAACTTATATGGATATCTATAGATCAAGATATGGCCAAAATATCGATGTATGTTCAGTGTAAATACTCCATTTATCATATTCCAGCACACTTCATCATTTTCATCCTAAATTCATTAATCAATCTTTTTCAAATGAATTCAGATGACCATAAGTTTTGATGGAGAGAAAGAACAATGTGTTATGAGTTTGTTGGTTCAAATTTCAGGTCATTTGGAGGTCAGGAGAAGAAGTTATAGCGAAAAGAATGAAGGATGTTCGCAACTGTTGCTCATAGTCACGATCATGCTTGTGCACGATGGTGCACTGCGAGATGCTTCCTCATTGTCACCATTGTGTTCATGCATAATCGTGCTTTCCAGTTGATAGCGCAATGTCACGATTGTGCTTATGCACTATCGTGCACTTATGAGATGCATGATCGTGCACAATGCAGGTGCACTATTTATTTTCTTCTCCAGATACACAAACTGCAATTTTTTCTTCTTCTTTCTCCCTTTTGCTAAATCTTCCATTTCTAACTATGTCTTAATAATCCTCTCCTCATTTCGACTCCCATTTCAGTTCAACTCAATACAAACAATTCAAAATCCATGATTAATAAAAAACATCAAAAATAGAACATATTCACGCATAATCATCATATTTTTTTCACTTTTTCATTCTTTTTTCTGCATTCTTTTCCTCTCCAATCAACACCGTCACTTCATCTTAAACTTATCATTTTAATCCTCTCTATATCACAACCTCACCTAATCCTTTTTCCTTAACATTATATTCATTTTAGTTCACCGCTAACACACCCAAAGAGAGTCACGTATACAACAGCAAAACAGAGTATACACAAATCAAACTTTTTTTTGACTTCACTAACCTACATTTAACTCCTTCATCACTTTACTTATATCACCGAAATTGTTTCTTCTTACACCACACATGCATGCATCCATTTACAAACATTAAAACATCATCAAAAAGTCATTTACGATACCCATAAAACTTAAAACATAACTTACTTGATTCAACAAAATTCTAGTAGTTGAGAGTGGGCAATGAGATTTCAGTGGATGGAGAAAAACGAGAATGAACAGAAACAAAACAATATATAGGCTTAAGTGCTTACTTTGATGTAAGAATCAAAAGCCAAATACACAAACATGAACAATAGATGTTTCGATAATGGATGAACAAAGAGAGAGAGATTTGATGTTAGTTATTTTAGTGAAGAACAAACAAGAGAGCTACAGAAAGTTCCATACAAAAACGTGACTAGGTGTGTTAATAATACATTGCCACGTGTCACCAATGCATGTAAGCCATTTTTCATCCATATGAGGCTACCATGTGTCACACTTCCATTTGTCTCTTATTTCTACATTTTTCCTAGTCTAAAATACCCCAAATTTCCAAAATATCTGAAATATCACCAAAATTGCTAAATCAATTTTAATACACTCCAATTTAATTTTCATGACAAACAAAATCCACAATTCACATTTATAGATCAATTTTACCTGGAAAAGTCCAATGAATGCATGTACAATTCATTGTAAAGTGTGCAATAACCAAATTCACTTGTGTGTATGCTAACATTATACATGAGCATGAAATGCGCTTATCTAATCTCTCATTGAAATCTCACATGTACCATATTTTAGGGCTCCATCCCTTAGTATGGAAACGGTATGTTACAAAGGGGGTTTTGGTTTAATGACAAAATAAAATAAAACTAACCTAATGAAAACAAATTAAAGAAACATTAAAATTTATAAAAGTGGGGAATTGGGTATGGACCTGATTTTTTGGTTCAATCTCAGCCTACACTCTAATTAATCATATTTCAATGATTTGTTGTTCCCAAACCTCTCCTAGAAACTATTAATAGTGAGTTAATAATTAACTCGAGTTTTCCTTAGGTATTGTTTAATCGAGATACAATCGTTAATTAACCTAACCACCAAATAACCTAGGATACGATCTCTTGATTTAATTGGATAGTAGCGTTATAAATTAGAAAAATTGATTAATCAAGGCAACAACCCCATACGATGCATCATTTAACCTGAGTTATGTTACCCCTAATGATTATGAACCATTAGTCACTACAAATGAATTTCAACATAACAAACACGGATTATATTGAATTCTAGCAATGGGTTTGTAATAAAACGATCCAATGAACACATTAAAACCTTCTTTTCACAATATCCAAACCCATACACATTGGATAACATAATCTATTTCTAAAGAGGGAAAGAAAACAACAAATATAAGGAGAAATACACTTAATCGGGTCGTTGATGTTGATCTCACCTCCGAACTGGTGTCAGAAAACTACCCCTCCATAGGTCTTCTCATAGTGGAGAGCTTGCCCTCTTCATGCTCCCCTGAAGCTCCTAAAGTTCCATATATAAAAACACCTTCTATTCCTTCATCCCCCTCTTTGTCCTCAAATGTCTATTTATATTAAAAACTAGGGTTTTAGGGTGAAAGTCATGACCATGACATGTTGAATCATAGGCGTGACTTTAAGTCATAGACGTGACTACTTGGGTCATGTCCGTGCAAGGTGAGTCAAGGCTATGACATGTTGTGTCATGGCCATGCATCATTAGTCATACCCATGACACTTTTTGTTATGGCCGTGACTTGCATTATCATGACTTCGCTTGATTTTCTACAATGTATACTCTTCATATTCATGCATTTTCTTGTCTCCTCTTGCCCTAATGCTTCTTCTTGTTCCATGCAGACAAGTGAGTGTGAATCTAAAAAAAAGATGGCTTAAAGATTGCGCTTTTGACTCACTTTAACTCTTTTGCCTTCGAATTGTACCTAAAACCAAATATGAACTCAGGTGAATGTCTTAAACATTTTCATATCATTAATCACTAAGTTTTAGGGAATAAATGTATAATTAATTAAGCACATATCACCCATCGTTATGAATTCTCCGTTGTTAACCCCCTTTGAGCTTTATTAGCCTCTCTTTTTGTACAAACCACATTACATGTTAAAATTAACCAATTGTCCTACCCAAGCCATAAAGCTAGTGGAGCATTTGTGGATTGTTTATGATTATGGTGTGCAAAAGTATAAGGGTAGGGGTGTCCATATAGATGGGATAGGTATAATTGTTGGGATGTCAATTTATGTTTTATCATTGAAGTTCCCATATTGATGTAGCTTCTTTCAATTTTTATATGAAAAAAGAGAAAAGCAAAAGAAAAGAAAATAGAGAGAAAAGGAAAAGGAAAAAGAAAAATAAAATGTTTAAATAAAATCATCAAGGAGGAATTGCATATGTGTTGAATTTTTTTTTATGATTAGTCTTTCCTCCTAAAGTTGTATTGAATGGATGACTTGAGCATGATGGATATAAAGTGGATGTTGCTTTCAGTAATCACTCACTATGGTTACAAAATCTTGTTTATGATTAATTTTTGTGAGTGATATATGCTTAATGTGGTTTGTGGTGATAAAACTTAAGTCTAAGCTATGAAACATCATTTTTGCATTCATTATGGTTGATGTACATAATTATGAGTGAATTTTGGTTTTTTGCACTTCATCTTACATTGAGTGTTATTTTTGTTTCACTAGTTTTAATGGCTTTCATGCTACTTGACCCAAATACATTTCACCTTATCTTTGCCCACATTACAACCTAGAAAAGTCCTTTGATACATGATTTTGCATGTGAGCCTTAGTGGCGGAGAAATGAAATGATATGCAAAGTTGTGAAATGTCATGATTTGGAATGGTATTGAGTGTACCTATGGTGATAAAACTTAAGTCTGAGCTATGAAACATCATTTTTGCATTCATCATGGTTGATGTACATTATTGTGAGTGAAACTTCATCTTATATTGAGTGTTATTTTTGTTTCACTAGTTTTAATGGCTTTCATGCTACTTGACCCAAATACATCTTACCTTATCTTTGCCCACATTACAACCTAGAAAAGTCCTTTGATCCATGATTTTGCATGTGAACCTTAGTGCCAGAGAAATGAAATGATATGCAAAGTTGTGAAATGTTATGATTAGGAATGGTATTGAGTGTACCTATGGATATATCTTATTTAAGCACATTTTTCAGGTCTACCATTAGATTGCTTAGTTTCTAAAGATGATAAAGGTTGATTGATCATGAGTAGAAGTGTTGAATGTTGAAATCTTGCTATGATTTTTGAAATTCATTCATCTTTGTTTATGATTATGTATTCTTGGAACATACGGGAAATGAGTTAATGTTTTGGGAATATGATCTTAATTTTGATGTTTGCCCAAGGACAGTCAAAAGCTAAGTGTGGGGGAAATTGATATGTGCTTAATTGATTATGAATTTATTCTATAACATTTAGTGATTATTGCTATGAAAATGCTTAAGATACTCACTTTGACTCATATGTGGTTTTAGGCACAATTCAGAAGCGAAAGAGCTAAAGTGAGTCGAAAGCACTATATTAGAGTCATTTTTTGAAGATTCACACTCACTTGTCTTCATGGAGCAAGAAAAAGAAGATTAAAAGCAAGAGAAGACAAGAAAATGTCAAGAAAGATCAGATATATCAAATAAGAAGAAGTTATGAGGTATTCACAACCATGCATGAGGTTGCATGGGTGTAAGAAACTTCCTATGCCCATGCAACATTTCTTATGGTCGTGAGAGGTCTCTTACAACTGTGAAAGGGTTTGTCACCACTATGACACACCCATTCACGGTGGTGAGAAGCCATGCATGGGTGTAACAACCCTTGTTACACCCATGACATAATGCCATCTCATCTATTTTTAACCTAGTTTTTAGTATAAAGAAAAAGGAGGTGTGACGGCTGAAAGTTATGAAAGGTTTTGGTTTTTTTGGATGGGAAAAGAGGGAGCTTCAGGAGAAGATGAGAAGAAGGGGCAAAGCTCTCAACCGTGAAAAACCTACGAAGAGCTAGTTCCGGACGCTGATTTGGAGGTGACATCGATGCCCGCAAACCCGATTAAGTGTATTTCTCACTTAGTTTGTTGTTCTTTCTCTTCTTAGGGATTGATTGTCTTATCCTATGTTTAATATTTGGGTCTTGTGTGAGAATGATTGAATGCTTTATTTGATTGTTTTTATGTAAAAACCCATTGCTAGAATTTCAATATAATCTATAATTGTTATATTTTAGATTCATTTGTAGCGACTAATGGTTCGCAATCATTAGGGATAACATAACCTACGTTAAATTACCCAAGTGTATGTGATTGTTGCTTAGATTGGTTGTTTTCCTAATTCATAATGTCACTGTCTGGATAAACTTAGAGAGCTTGTTCTAGGTTTCTTGATAGTTAGGGTTGATTAAAGATCTTGTTTTAATTAACTACGACCTAAGGAAAAATCAGGATTAATAGAGCTTGTTGTTAATCTACGACTAATAGTTCAAGAAGATGTAAAAGAACAACAAATTAATGAAATATGTTTAAGTGGGTGTAGGCTAAGATTGTACCAAAGAACTGGATTCCTAACAAATTCATCACTTTCATCAGTTTTACATGTTTTCCTTAATTTGCTTTTGTTAGTTACTGTAGTTTTATCTTCTTATTTTAAACCAAACCAAATTACCCCCAAAACCTAAACACCAACTATTTTCATAATGTGTGTCAGATCAGAGCTTTAACTTGTATTAGAATAGAATTTAACTTATATCAGATCAGAACTTAATTTACATTGTAACTGAGCATATATCATAATACAAATAGGTTAGCCTGCTAATCCTTTTTACAGAAGTGGGTAACAAGCCTAGAACAGAAGATACCATGATTGGTATCACAGAATAGGAGAGACTTATATCTCAGTATCAGATGACACTATTGTGTCAAATATCAGGGGCACCAAAGTGTCAATATCAGGAGACACCTTAGTGTCATAGAAGCAGCTACAGACCCTTCTAGGCATGCCTATTTACCCACAATTAGGACTTAACAGTTTTAAAACAATCCATTTCAGATTTCAGAATCACAAGCAAATAATGTAGTGTATAACATATTTCTTTATTTAATTTTTCTCAAATTGAACATATTCACTCCCTTTTGATCAAACTCAATATGCCTTATAAACATAAACATTTGCATCAATATATCAATGAAACATTAAGTCATTACATATTACATAATAACATAGAAATTCCCAAATCACAAACATCCATATCTAACTCACATCACATAAAACCCTTAGAACACATTTGTATTCTTAAGAACACATTCATCTTGAACTTACCACACATTTTAACATTAGACACATTATTAATTAATTATGCATTCTTTAAGTTATTGCCTCAATTAATAGTCCATAACTAGATTAACTTCTACTCAATTAATCTAACATCATTTATGTTCATTTTCAGCCTCAATTAAGTTCAATTAAACCATTACTAAGTTCCCTAACCTTATATATGTCAACAATTGCAAAAAACCAAGTGTTTCATCTTCCTAAACCTTTTCCACAACCGTGGGAATATGCTTTATAATCCCCACGATTTTGGGATGAGTGAATTGAAGGTTCACTCACCCACAACCTTCAAACTGCTTCCAAAACTTAACTCCTTCATACATCTTTAACACCCCTTCACCATAGTTCATCAATTCCACTTCAATTACACCTTATTCATGCACAATTCCACATAAAATTCACGTCCAAAGCCAATTCAAAAATCATTCATTAAGTAACTTACAAATCAATATCTTTCACACAGTAAAACCAAACCAGAAGTTATCATACAAGCATCATTTTCTAGCATTCATTTATCATCATCTTAACACATATCCTATTCAATTCAAATATCAAACATTTCATATTATAATATTAAATCAAGTTTAGAATTCCCTTACCTTTTTAACTTCAAAGAACAACTCCACAGAAGCAGGCCAACTAGTCTTCTAAGCAACCAAACACAGCTCCTAGACTAAAGTGCAAATTTCAGCACGAACAAAACAATAACATAGAAAATAGCAAGACCTACTTCTTGATATAGTAACTTACAAAGATTTTAAGTGAAGATGATCCAAAATCAAGCAAAATTCCAGAAGTTGAGAGGGAGTAAGAGGTTTCAGTGATGAGAAAGAAAGGATAGAGAGAATGCTTAGTAACAGCAAAAAGAGCTGGAATGAATCTGCATTTGCCTAAACCTTGTGATGCAAGGTGTCCTCATCTTGAAAGTGCACATGTCACAAATGAAAGTGTGCTACTTGTCCTTCAATGAAGCCATATACATGTCTTCATGTATGGCTGCCAAATGTGACAATTCAATTAGTCCACTTGTCACTAAACCAATGTTTCCAAATGTCAATGCACCAGCTATGCCAAAAGTCACTAACTCATAGGCTTAGTCTTTCAAATTTTCATGTATCAATCTATCTTGCCACTTGATAATTTTCCTAGTAAAAATTTATATTTTAATACCTTAATTCTATAATGGTGTTAATTAATTCCAATTCACTTAGTATGATCCATTAAACCAAAATTCAAATCATATGTGTTAGAGTAGTGCCCTAAAGGCAATCTCCTTTAGCGCGTTTTGTACATAGTTATGTATAAATAAAGAAAGGCATCT
>JAOSBL010169218.1:0-10989 GCA_027568915.1 Erythroxylum roraimae
CATTTGTGATCTTGTTGATTCTCTTTTATCTGCCTAGTTGTGTTTGATATTGAGTTGATGCTAGATTTCATTTGACCTATTGGATTGGCAAATCCCGCCGCACACACTAAGAGCGCTTAACGGGATCTTGAGAAATGGAGTTCATTGATCAAGATCCCAGACTTAAAGAGTCCTTTAAGGTTTACCATTTGAAACTTAGTGATTTCTACTTCCATAAAATTAGTTTTGAACTATGATAGCCAAAGTTCGTTTTCAAGAGGATTTTATCACTTTTTTTAATCTTTTCATTTTCTATTCCAAAAATCCAAAAATACTTTTTACAATGCCATTTAGTGTAGTTAATGTTTTGAAAAATCAAAACTGCTTTCCTTATTAATTTCACTTGCGTTTATGACATATAGGCTAGCTTAGGTCCATTTCATTAGGTTTCGATTAAGTGAGACGACCCGAGGTTGCACCCTATATTGCAATCCTTGGAATTAATATTTTTGATTCGGTTTCTAAGGGACTGATCGTAAGATCAAATGATGGCACCGATCATCAGCCCATTTTCTGACAATTAAACAAACTGATTCTCTACATATGCTAGCAAAAAAGTATATTGACGAGATAGTGAGACTGCATGGGATTCCCGACTTTGTAGTTTCTGGAAGGGATCGTCGATTTACTTTGAGATTCTGGGGAAGCTTACAAGAGGCTCTAAGAACCAAGTTGAATTTTAGCACAGCTTTTCACCCCCAGACAAATGGTCAATCTGAGAGGACTGTTAGAACCCTTGAGGGAATGCTCAGGGCACGTGTGATGGATTTTAAAGGAGCTTGGGATGAGCATTTGTCATTGGTCGAATTTGCTTACAATAATTTGTACCATTCGAGCATTCAAATGGCTCCTTATGAAGCATTCTATGGAAGAAGATGTAGAACTCCGATATGTTGGGATGAGGAAGGAGAAAGGAAATTGATAGGACTAGAGTTACTTCAGATGACAATTGACAAGGTCAATCTAGTTAAGCAGAGGTTGAAAGCAGCTTAAGATAGAATGAAGAGCTATACTGATGCACATCGAAAGGAGATCGAGTATGAAGTTTGTGAGAAAGTCTTTCTTAAGACATCTCCTTAGAAAGAAGTAATGAGGTTTGGCAAGAAGGGCAAGTTAAGCCCAAGATATGAGGGTCCTTATGAAATTGTTGAGAGGATTGGACCACTAGCCTATAAGTTGGTACTGCCACCGGAATTGTCTCAGATACATGATATTTTTCATGTTTTCATGTTGAGGAGATATGGATCAGATCCCTCTCACATCATTCAGACCACTGAAGTTCAATTGAGAGATGATCTAACTTATGAGGAGACTCCTGTGGAGATCTTGGACACTAAGCAGAAGGTCCTCAGGAACAAGACAGTTTAGCTAGTAAAAGTTATGTGGAGAAGTCATTCTATAGAAGAGGCCACGTAGGAACCTTTGGAAGCAATGAAGGATAAGTATCCGTATCTCCTCAATGATTCAGGTAAGAATTTTGAGGACGAAATTTTTTTAAGAAGGAGAGAAATGTTGGACCCCGAAATTTTTTTATTTTATTTATTTATTAAGCATGATTTAAAATAATTTTTGAGGTTTTGATAGATTAATTATTTTTGGAGTTAATTATTATGTCAATGTTAGTAGGATTTATTGCATGGATTAATGGAATTAAGGTGTTAAGGTAATAAGAATATTCAAGGGTATTTTTGGAAGATCTCTTAAGTTTAAAAAGTAATAAGGTATAAAGGAAGGGTAAAGTGGAAATTTAGCATTCATTAAGGGTAAAATAGGAAGAGGAAACTATTGTCTTGCTTTGGAGAGGAGGGAAAACGTGAATTGAAGATAGAAAGAAGAAGAGAAAACCGAAAATGAGAAAGGAGAGTTAATTGTTTCGATTTTTATAAGAAAGGAAGGAAGTTGAGTTAGGTTTTCTTTATTTCCTAGTTTTCAAGAGAGAATTTGAGGTTGTTCAAGAAGAGAAAAAGAAAAAGGAAGAGAAGAGCTTCTATTTGAGCTAACAATCTTGTTATTTGGTGAAGATTCAAGGTAAGTTTGAATTTTCATCATTTGGATTTTTGGAAGGGTTTTGGTTCATAAAGCTTAGGAAATGCATGGGTTTAAGTATTCTAGGATCAATTTTATTGAATATGCTTTGTGGGTTTTCAACTTAGGAACCCTACTGAATTTGAGATTTTTGCTTATGAAAAGGAAATCAAGAAAGACAAGAGGAGCAAGAGGAGAGGCACATTTGAGCAAGTTATAAGCAAGGAAACGCAAGGTGGGTTACATTTTTATAATTGAGTAATAAGCCATTAATGTTTCTTCCAAATCAAGAAAGTTAAATGTTTTCAATTGTGTTATAAATGTGCATTTATTGCTCTTTGAATGCTCTGAAAAAGTGCTATAAGTTTGGTATGTGGATATTGTGTTGATGATTTATAAAAAGAATGTGAAAATGATTTTTGAAAAGATACTATGTTTATGAAATCACTTTTCGGAAATGTGCTATTTTGGGCAATATGTTTACAAGATGTGAAATACATGATTATGCGGGTTTGTGGTGGTCTCCTAAGTTGAGTCAAGTGCACTTTGACTAAAGGCTTCTCCCATCTGCTCGCTAGTGGCATGAAGCTCCTTCACGAACTCCCCTAAGTTCACGGCTATGCAAGACCATTAAGTGAGATTGCGATAGTACGTTCTATTCACGGCTACACAAAACGATTATATGGAAATGTGTAGTATATTCTGTTTATAGATCCACCCAAACCATTCCAATGTGCTTATGTGTTTATGATTTGTGACAAGTTTGATGAATCCATTATTCTTGATATTTATGAATTGCTTGATAAGTTGTGAATTTAGGAAATATGTGTTGCATGGATTTCAATGTGAATTTTACCATGGAAATAAATAGTGCTTGTTTCTCGTTATAAAATTGTTACCCACGAGCTATAAGCTCACGCCCTTTTCGTCCTATCTTCAGTTGACGAAAAAGAGATCGAAAAAAAGAGAATCGAGGCATCACTCCAAAATTTGCATCTTTTTATGTTTTAAGCTAGATTTGTAACCACAAGGCTTTAGTTGCATTTTGAGCGAATTATTGTTCGTGTATCTTTTGTATTTTGGGATTTTGAGATATTGATGTATTATGACTTGAAATGTCCATTAAAGCTTTGTAAAAACTTTTATCCATTGATGTTAATGAAATGTGATTGTGTTTTGCCTATGACATTTACATTTTCAAGTTTTCCACAGGGGTAAAAATTTGTGTTATGACTTCAGGAAAAAATTGTATTAACCTGGGCTGAATTAGATAGGGTTGTTTTCTTGGAAGTTGTATTTTATCTTTCTAGCTTTCCAACGCTGTATAGTATGAAAGTTTTGGATATCGGAGTTGAGAGATATGATCATTAGAAGTTTGTGAGGCTGTATAGGATGGACATACATGACAGCTGCATTGATTTGAGATTTTGACCCTTTTGGAGGCAAAATATATTTTGGAGTCTTCATGGAAGTTGTAGATCTAGAAGTCCTCTTCGAAACCGTCTTTGAACCTTAATCTAATATCTCTAGTGAAAGTTATGCCCTTTTTAACAAAACAGGCATAAGGAAGAAAAACAAGGAAGTCGCGATCGTGACTCTGCGAATTTTCTCGTAAGTCGCGATCGCAACATCACACACGCAGGTCTCCCCAGACTTGAACACTTCTTACTCTTTTGGTCATAACTTTGTCATCCGACCTTCAAATGACCTGATTTTGAACTAATAGATTCTTAACACATTTCTCTATCTCTCCATAAAAATTTATAGCTTTGGGTATTGATTTGGAAAAGATTGATTAAATCAAAGTAAGGGTATCGGTTGGAAGAGTATGAATTGGATATTTTACTAAACATACTTCGGTATTTTAAAGATATATAGATCTGTAGAGCTCCAAATGAGATGATTCTTATTTCTAAATAAATTAGAGACATAGAGCTACACATTATCTAAAGAAATCGAATTTTTATTCAGTCTCTAAGACTTTCAATTTCTGGATAGAATTTGAGTGTAGTGTATTGTTTCAGTTTAATAACAGTTCGAAAATGTTTAAGCTATAACTTTCAGATTTTTGAACCAAATTGAATGATTTTGGTGTCATTAGAAACTTAAGACAAAAGGGAAAAAAATGTCTTGAAGAAGTCAAATTGTAATTTCGGTTTAAGGTTTCCCAAAATCTATTCTAAAATAGGAGAAATGAGTTTGATTATGGTGACCGATTAGTGTGAGCACGCAACCCTTATGGGATGCACGTTGGGATGTCACTTAAGATGTCGGACATGTGAATTGCAAGGGCGAGTTGTCTAACATCATCTTTGATGGTCTTCCACTATGTATAGCTGGAATTCTGTCTTCTTGCAATGGTGCCCTAAAGAATACTTCTCATCACATTAGAAGCAAAAACCCTTGTCCCTCTTTTCATCAAACTGGTTACTACTCGTTGCTCTTAATCCTTGTGGGTTTATATTATTGCTGGGCTTATTGATGCTCCCGTAGTTCCCCAACGTGGGTAGTAACCTGATCTTTGAAGGATGTTTAAATGTGTTCGATGTTGTGTGACTCGCCCCCCTTATATGCAAGTGTTGCCCCTCCCCCTATTAGGCAATTTAGCTCCCTTTTCGAAATATATTGGAATACTAACAACTACTATCCCCTCCTATTTATTTGCAAGGGTGTATGCTTGATGGAGAATTTGAGTATCATTTTAACAATAAGTTCCAGTTCTAGTTTGAGACCCTTTAGGAAGAACCCCACTAAGTAATGTTCGAGTAGTGAGAGTTTGTTCAAATATCTATCGAATAAAGCACAGTATTCTAACATAGATCCCTCTTGTTTTAACTCCTTCAAGTCACCTATAAAGTCCTCGAATATGTCCTCGTCAAACCTCTGTCACAACATGGTTAGAAATTCTTCCTAATTCATTATTTCCCCTTCCTTCCAATTCCTAACCATGAGTTGGTAGCACTCTTGTGCTACACGCTCCATGTTCAAAGAAGCTATCCTCCTCTTCAGTTCTTCGGGTGTGTGGTCCATCATGAAAAATTGTTCGCATTGATAATTCCCCTTTCTTACCTTTGTTCAGTCAAACATCGGGAATTAAATTTTGTTAACCCTCAATGGTGTAGCATAGTGTCCTCTATCTCCTAGACTTCTCATTGTGGCTTCAATCTTCTTTTCCCATCTTTTGCATAAGTTGCTAGAACAAAGATTTCATATTATTAATCTCTTTCTCATTTCACATTTGTGCTTCTAGTAGATTCTTCACGCTTTCTTCCAGGTAACGTACAACCACTCCTCTTGTATTTTTTGCCATTGAATCACGCCAAGGGTTGTCGGCTGTGATACCAGATGTGACATTTCTAATTCACTTACACGCCTTCTATTACACACTCGTGAACATTAACAATTTAGAGAGAGAGAGAGAGAGAGAGAGCAAGAAGATAAAAAGCGTCTGTGATTTTTCATTGATTCGCTAAGTCTGTTACAATGCCTACTAAATAATAGTATAGGAAGGTTCTAGATAGGGACAAGTGCCTTCTTTTGTCAACGTTAGTTGTTCGTAACAGATGAATAGACTAATCACTATTGTCTGGGCTGTTATGGTTTAGTTGTTCGTAACAGATGAATGGACTAATCACTATTGTCTGGGCTGTTATGGCTGATGTTGAGTTTTAAGTCTTGCTTTACGTGTTTGTTTTGAGCTTTTGTTAGTAGAGATGTGCCTTAAAGATGGCAGGAGCGTGCTACTTTTAGAAGCTCTTCTAGTGAGGCAGCACTTGTCGCGGCAGCATGGAGAATGGTTTCGGCGACGTGGGACGTTGTTGAAAAAATTTGGCCACTGACATGGACTGAAGGCTGGTGGCGTGGCATGTTTCAACTGATTAGAGTGGCGGCTGAAGGGCTGCGTCCAAAGACGGCTGAAGGCGATTAGACGTAAACGTAGCAACTGATGCGGCACAACTTTGGTGCACTAGTGAGTCAACTGAAGACGACAAACTCGTCATAAGAAGAAAACCAGGTGGTTGGAGTAGGCTATGGGTGGTGGTAACGACAACAACAATGGCGGCTATGGTTTTTCTTATTTAGTTTTAGGGCATTTTATAAAGAAGGCAAGCGGATACTAGGGGAATACCAAGAATGTATATAGTTAAAGCTTACAAGAGGATACTAGGGGAATACCATGTGACACTAGAGCAGTGTAATGTTGTTTAACGAAACAAAACACGTAAGGAGAATACAGCTTTAATAACTAGAGAACGCTGAAGTTGCTGAGGATTGACAGAGCTCTTTGATGTTGTCAAGAGTTTCAGAGATAGAAGATCTATATGTTTGGACTTGAGTTCAAACCTCCTGGCATTCCGCTCTTTGATTACAATGTTAGAGTAAGCTTAACCCAGAACAAAGGTATTTGGAAGTAAAATTACTTAAGACTTTATATAGGGTGTTTAGTAACTCAGAATAGTGAATTATAGGGTTAGGTTTGAACGTGTTCCATAATTGATTTTAGGCGTTATTCAATTAAAACAAGTAAAAATAGAATTTAAAATAATTTAAATTCAAAATTCAATTTTAAAATTAAAGTAATCATTTTGATTAGTCAATAATTATATTGGTTCCTAATTAATATTTAAAACATTATTTTCTAAAATTAAAATTAATTATATTTTAATTAGATTAAAATTAATTAACTAGACTCCTTAAAATTGAGAAATTATTTTAAGTAATTAAGTAAAGTGTTTTTAATTAAACTTATTTATTTCAATTTTGATTGAGATAAATTAAATTTATTAGTATCATTCAGAAAACTATTATTTTATTTATTTAGAAATTGTTTCTTCATGTATGAATTATAAGTTTTTTGATTTATTAGAAAAGGCATTTTTATTAAATTTGAAACTGTGTCTTCATTTATTAATTGAGAAAAATGAGCTTTCTTTAATATTTTTAATCTAATTTACTAAGATAATATTTTCTAATAAATTAAGAGATCAATCTCTAAAATAAATAATATTAAGGATTTTCTTAAATAAATTTTAAACAATTTTGAAAGTGATTTCCATTTAGTATTAGAAACTAATTTTCTAACTGAGAAAAAGTAGTTTCTAATTATATTAGAAATAGTATTCTAATTAGATTAGAATGTCTTGTAAATTCCGAAAAAGAGTTTTTCTAAATTATAATAATAAAAACATAATTAGTAAATATTATTTTCAATCAAATTTTGTTAAAGGATTAAAGATAATTAGAAAAAGTTTTCAATTGAATTTGAAAATTAATTTCAAATCAAATCAATTTTCTATTTAGAATAAGAACTTAATTTATTTAAGAATCAATAGGTTTAATTTAATTAATATCCAAAAATTTAGAAATATTATTTTAGATTATAAAGATCAATAACTAGAATCAAACGAAACTTTATAGTTTTATGCATATAACATAATTATGAGTTCATAAGTTGTATTCTTGATTTATATACTTGATATACATCTTGGATGCATGTTTAAATTGTATGTTTTATATGTATGATATTTTACGTGCAATTTTGTGTTTTATAAGATCAATAAAATTAGTTCTTTTGTTAAAATATTAAGAGCATGTTGAGAACATGATTGTTGCTTGCTACTATTATAAGAATAAACTAGAGTTCTATTTATATTTAGGCTTGTTCAGCAAACTCGAGCCCAATTTAGCCTAAGTATGTTTAGTCTTATAACATTGGTCTTACTTAACTAAATTTGTGTGACTCTAAATTTGTGTGACTCATGATCATGTGAACTTAGAGATAGGGCTGGGAATAACATATGATATATGTTTTGGCAAAGTTGGTTGGGAATAACATATGAGATATGTTTTGACAAAAGTTATCACATAACGGATTTAGGATCACTTGAGATGTAATTGATAAAGTTGTTATCTACCTAATTTAAGTTTAGTTGACATGTTGAGCAAACTCAAGATCAACTAAATTTAAAAAGGATCATAGCCCACTAAAGATATTAGAGTAATCTTTTCAACTAGTAGTGAAATAGCATGAGTAATCAAATGTATGATTAAAGTCCTGGTCTTATTTAGTTGTCAAGTCAAATAATCAATTGCTTGCTTTTCTAACATTTATTTTTTATTTTGAGTATAAATTACCTTTGTTTAGTATAGGTGATACTAATAAATTACCTTTGTTTAGTATAGTTGATACTAAGTTATTAATGAACTGAATTTCTTAGACATGGGTTAAGTTTAAGAAGAATTCTCAAAGATAGATTTAAAAAATTGCATATCCATTATGCGATTTTGATATAGCTCCTATTGAGGATTTGGTGACAAAGTTTTAACTATATGTCAAAATCATATAGATGGAAAAAAACATAATGACATTTTGAGTTGACTAATGTCTCATAAACTTTGATAATTACAAGTAAGATGTATGTCAACATCATGATAGTAAAGATGCTAGAGGTTGTATGAAATAGAGTTGACTGCTTTGATGGAATTGTTCTATTCAATTAAGCCTACTAAAAGCATAAATATGGACTACAATTAATGGTTGTATTATAATATGGTAATAGTTGTCATTGGAAGAATACCCTAGGAATATTATGACATGCCTAGGGTGTAATAAGAAGTGAACATAACAAATGAATTAGGCGCATCTAAGTATAGTAAGAAAAGACATAATGATACTTAATGTAAAAGACACGGGTAAATGGGTTAATTGTTCGTTTCGACATGGATATTCATACTTAGCTGTCAAATATGGATAGGAATTTTTGATATGTTTGCTTGGATTTATGATAGTGATGTGAGGGAAATTGATAAAAGAAATATTCCATAAGAAAATGGGATGTTTTTGGTTAAATGTGATGTATTTTTGCATTGCTCTTGCATGATAAAACTGAAGTTAGTTGATCTAGGATGCATACCTCGCTAGATGGATGGGTTTCACTAAATAGACTTCTGTAATTTGGATATATCTTGGCATGTACACCTCTAAATTGGATAATTCAAATTGGAGATTAAACTAGAGACATAAATATAAAACTTTCATGAAGGAACATAAATTTTATTATGCCTCTAAGATTTTTGAATTCTAGATTGAAGTTGAGATGTGGCTGTTGTCCTTATTTTTGAATAGCCTATATTTTTTTGGGTACAACTCCCAGAATAATTAAGCAAATTATATGAAATTTATTCCATTAGAAAATTAAGACATAGGAAAATGAAATTAATTGATAATATTATAGGCAAATGTGGGAAGTAAAGGAAGAAGGACCAATATGCAATTTTTATAAAGTTAACTCATGGACCAATTGGATTAAGGCATGTGTGACCAATAATAATAAAGCATATATGTCTAATAGGAATTAAGCATATGTGTAAGTCTTTAAAGTTCTTGAATGGGTATGGAGACGGGAGATGGACAACACTTTGTGGGTTCTAAGTTCATATTTTTCTCCTCTCCATTTCACCTTCTTCATCTCATCATTTTTCATGTAGGGAATCAAGCAAATCTTAGGCGAAAATCAAGGTAAAAGTTAGGGATTTTCTCTTCACCTCTATCTCTTCTTACGTTGCTTTTGAAGAAATGAAATTATGAGGTTGGAAATGTGGTTGAGATGTAAATTTATGGTGTTTCTAGTTGGTGAGTTAAGCAAAGCCAAAGAGGACGGGAAGGAAAGGCAATAAAAGACCAACTTTGTCAATTTTGAGGTTTGGGACTACATTTAGTTTAATTCCTCTTTGTGTGTATGTTTGAATGGTTATAAAGATTCATTTGGATATGTAATGGTTTTTGGGATGATTGTTGGTGTTATTTTGTTGTTACTTTGCATGAACTTGGTTGTATATGACAAGAGAGTATCATGTAGTGAAATTTCGTTTAGGTTTGTTTGAGTCAGTAACATTGTTTTAGTCATAACTCAGCCTACAAACCTCCAAATTGTATGATTTCAGTTGCATATGAAACCTAAGACATAGAGATAAACATATTTCGAAGGGACTCTAACTTAATTATGCTTTATGACCTTGTAAATTGAGATAAGAAAAATGGTGACCTGATGCTACCCCTGTTTTGGAGTAGCTTATGATATTTTGTCTATATCTCATGAGTTACGAGTCTAAATCACCTAATTGTTAGTTCTATAGAAACTAAAGACATATAGGAAAAAATGTATAGAAGACCTAGAAATCCATTTCTGACTTTTTCTATATGCATATTAAGGAACAAGTAGGGATATGAATGGAGAAAGTGTCTGTTACGACCGTGACATTGTTTTCTTTTTTTATTTTTACCGCATCTTATCCGAACCTTTATGAATGTGTATGAAACTTTTTAAACACCTATAAATAAATGAAATAGGACTTACCATATGTGATCTGGATGACTAAACATTAGAATTCAATATTGAGCATAATGCATACTAAAGAAAATTTACATGTACATAAATGATTTGTATGCATATTCGTTACTCATATGCGTATAATATGATTATACAAGTGTAATTTTGATACCCTTCAAATGGTGGTGAATTATGACTTGCATGCATGAACACAAATACAGATTTTATAACTTGAAATGTATATCGTATGACTTGTCAATATATTAATCATGAAATTGGTAAATGATTAAAAGAAAATGTTACAGTGCCTGTTTCATTGTCTTGGTGATGGATAGATAGGAATGCCTATGGGGTTATAGTGCAGTTGCTACAGTTCGATACTTTCGGGCATCCACAGTTCAATACCTTTGGGTATCCACAGTTTGATACCTTCAGATATCCACAGCTCGATGCCTTTAGATATCTATAGTTTGATATCTTCGGATATCCACAACACCCTTTATGTAACATCTCGTTTCCAAAGGGATAGAACCCTAGGAATTTGATACATGTGAGTTATCAGAGAATTGGGACCAACACATTTCATGCTCATGCA
>JAOSBL010169291.1:0-10985 GCA_027568915.1 Erythroxylum roraimae
AAAATATTTTTATTTAAATTTATTTTAATATTTTATATAATATTTATTAATAAAGTATTAATAAAATATTTTATTTTAAAAATAAATAATTTAAAAATTATTATTTATAAAATAATATTAATTTTATATATTTTTAATTATTAAATTAAAATTTATTTGAAATTTATATATTTTAAAGTCTCAGAGTTGAGAGAGAAGGAAGGGTTGAATTTTTTAGTATATTTTTTATATTAAATTCCTGAGGAAAGTAATCTATATACCAAGCGGGTATTGGGATTTAGATTCCAAGGAAAGTGCCACTACTTTCCCTAAATTAGGAAAGTTTTTACTTTCCTAGCTACCCAAAAAAATAAACCAAACGTAATAATTTAAATTTTAGGAAAAAGATTGCTTTTCCTAGCAACAATCCGTGCCAACCAAACAGGGCCTTAATACTTGTTTACTCTGGAAGTAATCTTATTCCGAGAGGGTATACAGATTTTGATGTCCAATCAGATGTTGATTCAAGGAAATCAACTTTTGGTTCTATATTTGTTTTAGAAGGTGGAGCCATAGTCTAAAGGAGTGTTAAGCAATCTTATGTTGTTGATTCGACTATGGAGGCTGAGTATGTTGCTGCTTATGAAGCGGCAAAAGAAGCAGTCTGGCTCCCTATGTTCCTAAATGATTTGGAGGTAGTTCCTGAGGTAGAAAAAGCCATTACACTTTATTGTAATAATAGTGGGGCAGTGGCTAATTTTAAAGAACCTCAGAACCATAAAGCTTCCGAAAACATTAAAAGAAAGTATCATCTCATAAGGGAGGTAATACAACGTGGTAAGGTGAATGTAGTAAAGATTCCCATAGAGCAAAATCGTGCTGATCCATTTACGAAGACGCTATCTCAAAAGAGTTTTAAGGGTCATCTAACAGGGATGAGAATGAGGGATATGTCAAACTTGCTTTAGGCAAGTAGGAGATTGTTCTAGTTATGTAAATATAGTGCCCTGGAAAGTAAGTGTATTTACATATAACTTAATCTTCTTCCAGTTACTTTTGTAATGAAAACATTTATTATTAATAAAACAAAAGAGTTTGGTTTTATTTGTATGAACATTATATATCTAGTCATATGGTACCAAGATTCTTTGGTGAGTAATATACATATACATGGAGATGTATGGAAAACATGTATATTATTAGAATCTAAATTAGTTAATTCACAATTGAATAATCAAGTTGGTCGTTTGATTATGGTTTAGACTATAGTGTTGCGATTTATCTTCGTGTAAGTAAAAGAGTTTACTTCAAGGGAATGATGAGTTTTATATCATGATAGTATCGATAATGGCACTATTAAATGAATCTGGAATCAAGTATTTTTTTAAAGAATAAAGTGGGTAGTTACTTTAATCTTAAAACATACACATTTGCATTCTTTTATTACGAACTACAGTCTTGATGAGTAGTGAACTCATATTTGTTTCATTATAATTCTTGAAATGATTGGAATGGATTTTTACAGAGTATCAATCCAGTGTCTGCATGTTGGAATTATTAATTGAAACTTGTATCAGGAAACATTTACTCAAATAAATAGTTTACAATGATATAATCACTTCTAGATGTTTTACGGAGATTGGTGATTAAACTGGCGCTAGTAGTTTGATGGACTAGCTATCCATTAAGTCTTAACACTAAGATGAGATCTTGTTTGTTAATCACCACACAGAGTAAAACGAGAGATCTAGAAGGAAAAATCAACATAAGGGCAAAACAGTAATTTTATCCTTTATTGTATGGATGACTATAATAATTGGACATCTTATTTGAAACATGTATTCTCATAATATTTAGTAATTCAAGAGTTAAACCAATTGTCTTTAGTGGAATGACATTTGGTTAATAAGCTGGAATTAATTCTAATGAGATTAATTAGAATTAATTTCAGGCTTATTGAAACATGAATTATATAAGTCCGATTAGATTCCCCATTTGGCTTCTAGGAAAGTTATCAAGCAAAGTAAGAAATATAAGTAGAGGTTTTAAAGCCCATGATTGAATGTTAGGCTTACTTTAATTAGAAGCCCAAATGAACATTTAATATTGGGCTTGACTTTGGTTTGATTTGATTAATTAGGTTAGTTAAATTGAAACAAAGTTATTAAAGAAAGAAGGAGGGTAGATTTTAGTTTTTTACACCTAAATGTGCAGCCTCACATTTAGCATTGAATTGCTAAATTAAAGATGGTTTTTATCATGCTTTATCATCATTAAATGGAGTAATGATCTTATCATTAAATGGATTAATGGTTGTCTTTTAATGATGGCATATATTGTAACCTTTTAGCATTCGTTTGATTAAAGAAAGGAAGAGGTAATTTGATGTACTCTCTCTTCCTTCTTTCATCCATAACCGAAAATGAGAAGGTCTCATTTAGATTATTGGTCTTTTGATATAGCCATCTTAAATAAATGAAAGAAGTCTTATTTATTGGCTTCTTTATGATTGATTAAAGAATGACGTGATGCATTGGATGCATATCTCTTCTTTCTTTCATGATAACCAAAATTGACAAGGAGAGTAAGAAGTGTTCTTGCATTTTTGACTCACTCTCTCCTATCATGCATGTATAGCCGAAACTTGAATGAGTAGAGTCTCAACTTTGGCTTCTTTCTTCTAAGAAAAATCTCCTCAAAATATTTCTTCTCCTTTTCCACCAAAGGATCTTGTTAACCAAGTTGCCCAAGAAGAACAAGTGGTAGATTGGGTTGGTCGAAGATACAACAACAAGAAGAGGATATATTGACAAAGGAAATGATACAAAAGAGTCAAAGCTATAGCAAGGATTCGGAGATGATACAAAAGCGAGGAGTCAAAGCTGTAGCAAGGAGTCGGTATATTTCTACCACCTTGTTCTTATGTAAATTATTTTCCATATACCATATCATGTATGACTGAAACATGTTGATTTGGTTATGTTATATCCGCTACAGTTTGATTTCAAAAACGTTTTGAAATCTACCATTTTATCAAAATCTTGCATGCTTTTGTTTTTGATCCAACATGGAAAGAAACATTGAGTTTATTTCCATAATAAGTCTATAAGGAGGAAGACAAAGTTAGATATGGTGCAATTCGATGTGTATGGTGCCATAGAGGTGGAATCCTTTGGATGTAACAAGTACTTTATTAAATTTATCAGTGATTATATGCTTAATACTTGGTTCTTTATGCTAAATATAAAAAGTCATGTGTCAGAGATTTTATGCTATGGTGGAAATGGAGATACACAGGAATCTGAAGTGTTTCTGACCTAAAAATGGAGACGAGTGCACCTCTAACAAGATTTAGAAATATTGTGTGAGATATAGCATAATATATAAGAAGACAAAACCTAGTATCGTATATCATAATGGTGATGTCGATAGGATGAATAAAACCATTATGGAGAATGTTTAATGTATGCTCCGAATGTCAAAATTACCAAAGTCATTTTAAGATGAGGTAGTTTGAACCACTAAATATGTGACCAACATAGCTCCTTCAACCCCTTTATAGCTTGACATTTCCATAAGAGTGTGTAAAGGGAAAGATCCAACTTATATGTGTTTAAGGACATCCAAATGTAAGGCTTTCAAGTATATGTCAAAAGAGTAGAGGTTGAAACTAGATTCGAAGACTACTCTTTGTGTTTTCATTGGATATGGTGATGAGGAGTTTGGATATAGGCTTTATGACCTAAAAAAGTGAATGGTCATTAGAAGTATGCATGTAATCTTTTACAAGCAAAAGGTGGATGCGGATCATATTAAAGAAGACAATGCTACTTCCAACAAATTTTCATTTAGCAATAATGATACTTCTACCCCTATTCCTAATTTTTTTGATCAACACACGATTCAAGAATGCATACATGAGCTAGCACAAGATGTTAATGATCAGGGATAATCTCATGGTGATGAGCCACATTAGACATATCTTGTGGATGATGTTGAAGAGTTTTGTAAGCATCATAAGTAGGGGAAGCATCCTACTCAAGTATTGAAAGATGTCCAATTTTGAAGGTCAACTAGAGTGAAGAGAGCTTCAATAAGATACCCTAGTTCGAAGTATCTCCTAGTCATTGCTGGGGGGAGCTAGAGAACTTTCAAGAAATACAGTCACTTGAAGACAAAGACTCTTGACTTAAGGCAATGTAAGAGGAGATGAACTCATTAAATAAGAATAAGACCTATGAGTTAGTTAAGCTTCCCAAAAGCAAGAAGGCTTTAAAAAATCAACGGGTGTTTAAGACCAAGCAAGATGGCAACAAGCTAGTAAAGCGCAAGGTGGAACTGGTGGTGAAGGGTTACAATCAAAAGAAAGGTATCAATTTTAAAGAGATTTTCTCACCAATAGTCAATTTGATGTTGATATGCACGGTATTGGGACTAGTTTCTAGTTGGATTTTAAACTTGAGTAGCTTGATATGAAGACTACTTTCTTATATGGCGATTTGGAAGAGGAGATTTACATAGAGCAGCTGGAAGGCTTTAAAGTTAAATGGAAAGAGGACATTGTATGCTAGTTAAAGAAGAGTCTTTATAGGTTCAAATAAGCACCAAGGTAATGGTAGAAGAAGTTCGTTTCAATTATGATGACAATGGGTATAAGCAAATGCTAGCTAATCCTTGAGTGTATCTTAGAAAATTCCCTAGTGGTAACCTCATCGTCTTTCTCTTGTGTGTGGATGATATGTTGATAATAGGACAAGATACTGGTATAATTTGTAGGTTGAAGGAGAACTTGTGTATGTCCTTTGACATGAAAGATTTGGGTCCTATAAACAAAATTTGGTCACAAAGATTATTTGTGATAGTAAGGCCACAAAGTTATGTTTTTATCAAGAGAAATATATCAAATGGGTGCCTGAGAGGTTCAATATGAAGCATATCAAGTTGAGCGAGAGAACTTATCCTACTACCGAAAAGGAGATAGAATGTGTGTCTTTAATTTTGTGTTCATCTATCGTTGACTCTTTTATGTATACCATAGTTTGCACTAAACCAAATATTGCACATACTGTTGGAATGGTGAGCAAATTTTATCCAATTTAGGAATGGTACATTTGAAGTAGTAAAGTGTGTCTTTAAATATTTGCAAGGAAATTCTAGGTTGTGATTGTGTTTTAGAAGTGGTGAGCCAATTTTAGAAGGAAACACATATGCAGATATAACTAGTGATCTCGATAATAAAAAATCAACCCTAGACTATTTGTTCAAATTTACGAGGGAGCTATTTCTTAACAATCTAAGCTGCATAAGTGTATAGCTTTGTCTACTAATAAGGTGGAATATGTGCATCCGTGGAGGTTAGAAAGGAGATGCTTTGGTTGAAGTAATTTCTCCAAGAATTAGACTTAAAACAAGATGAGTATATGGTTTTCTATAAAAGTCAAAGTGCTATGAATTTCATAAAAATTCTATGTATCATTCCCATACTAAGCACATTAGTGGGAGGTATCTTTGGTTATAGTATGTGATTAAGGAGCAATTAATGAAGTTAAAGAAGATTTATACAGATAACAATGGTATAGATATGTTAACAAAGGCGATTCTTGGGAGTACGCTTGAGCTTCGTAGTAAGCTCACTAGAATGTATTTCAAGTGATTAATAGGGTGGTAAAATTTTCCAACAAAACAGGTTGGAAAGATGGATTGTTGTGCATCTAGCCCCATTCTCCATTTCTATAGACGTTTATTTGCCTAATTCCACTAAATATGGACTTTAAAATTGTTAGCTATCTTTATGGATCAAAAGGAATAAAGTTAGGGAAAATTTTAAGGCAAAAACTGATGATCCGAACCTATTTCTAGAGGATACACCCATGTCTAGAAGGCACATGCTCATATGAATGGTAGACATAGTCATATGCATGACCATTTAAGCTTGTATGTATGTAAAATCTTATCCTTTTTTAGATTAAGAGATAAGACTAAGAGACAAAAGTTGCATAGACAGAAACACACAATGAAAGAAGAATTTTAGAGACTAAATAACATTATTCAATCATGGTTTTATTAAAGTTTGATTTCTAGAATTTGTTAGTATTAGTATGTATGTGTGTATGTGTGTATGTGTGTCTATATATATTTATATATCAATTTGTACTCAATTCTAGAAGTTAGCGAGGAGTTTTTAAGAGAGCTAAAAAAGCTTTAGCAGTGGTTATTTTATGAGGTAATCTTCCCTCAAAACCTTAGCATTTGTATATTTCTATCATTATATTTACTGGATTTCTTGTCGATGAAATCCTATAATCATTTTTTCTTATTTTCATCTATATTGTTTGAGTAGTTTGTTATTGGTTGAGATTGAAGAAATTTTGTGCATTTTTACTTGCAGCCCCAAGAGGACATTGATTTATAACCTGTTTAATGTCATATATTGATTTTGAATATAAATTATATTTATTGAATTTTCAAACAAATGGTTTTGATTGGTTGAAAATGTGTTTTCTAGTTGAGACAGAGATGGTAATCTATGTAAAAACCTTTTCATCTAATAAATTTGATATAAATTTCTTTATAGTTATCCAATTGATGATATTTTGGAGTCATTTGGAAGACAAGAGAATGGATAACCTCTTTACGAAAGACTTTGAAAACTAATTCTAACTCAAAGAGAGAGAAAGTAAAGAAGTTGAATGATTTAAGAAGATCTTAGAAGTTGAGAAATAGTACTAGACGTTTTGGACATTAAGTACAAGTAGCGTTAGACTCGTCTTTAATTTATTAAAAAAAACATTGTCAAACTAATGTCTATTATAAAGCATGTTAGGCACAAGTTATGTAGAGAGTAGAAACAGTAGATAAGTAAAAAAGAGTAGTGACAGTTCCCAAAATTGTGAATTTGTGAACTTTCAAGTTTAGATCATCTAAAACTCTATTTTTGTAATCTTATCTACATATATTTATATTAGAATTAATATATAGGGCTTCTAATTGAATTATATTAGACTTAGACTTCTTTTAGAAATATATTTATCGCCATCCTTAGCAATTTTAGGGAGATTACTTTTCTTTTACTTTTGGTGATATTTTCTCTTGCATTTTCTTAGTTTCTAGTTATTTTCACATAGTTTTTGCGTCAAGGAGGAAGATTTGAATCAATGATTGAAGAATTCAGTAATAACTTATCTAAACTCTTTCTTTTACTCTTCTTTTATGATGAGATTTATTTCTTTTAGTTTTGTTTTTGTTATGTTTAGTACTTATGAACCCTATTAGAGTTAAGGATGTATCTTATAATGGATCTTTTGAATATTAAAACATAATTTAAATATTGGTTGGTTGAATTTATTCTCTTGTACTTATTATTGAGTTTATGCTTAATCATCATAGATTCGATCATAAGGATTGTATAACGGACCAATAAATGAAGTATGGTATGTGAACTAGGAGAAAAAAAGAGATACGTTAACATTAAAGAATGATGGCAACTTAGACTTTAGTGGTGACCATAAAGGTTAACTACATTTACTGAGTTAGATAAGGTTAAATTACATATCAATGGATGATAGTTACCTAGTTCGATATACCTTTGTCCTCGTCAGGGGCATGGATAATTTTATTTTAACTTAAATAATCAATTGTGTATGATAATTATATATTCATATAAGTGAAGCTTGAATTTCTAATGTTTGCTGACAATGGGCACTGACTGCACTACAAAATTACCTTACTCTGCATACTAAAATTTGTAGTTATGGTGAGTTAGGATCGAATCCACAGGGAATGTTCGGTTAATTTCCGTAACAAAATTAATTGATGCTAGGAAAATATAAAGGGGGTTTATATTTTAAGCTATTTAGAAAATAAAATAAAAAGTAAACTATCGAAAGCAAATTACAGCAAGCAAACGAAAATGATTAAAGTGTCAAATATGGGTAAGGTCTGGTTCTAAGGTCATTCTCGGCCTAAACATGATCAAATATTTCCATCATCCTAACATCTTTACACCTCTCTTTGGACTATTGATCTAAGACTAATAGTACGCCCTACTAATCTCGGTTTTCTCTTAGGTTATGTTTAATTAAGATATAGTCATTAATTAAACTTAACTACCGAATAACCTAAGATACGATCTCTAGATTCAATTTGGCAGCAGCATTATGAAGTGGAAAACAATCAATATAGGTAGTAAGCTCACACGTTCAGGTTATCTAACCTAAGTTACATTGTTCCTAACGATTCAAGACAAAAAATGTAATGATTATGGATTACATTCAACATTATAGCAATAGGTTCGTAATAGAATAATCAAAATAACGTATTAAGATTATCTACATAAAACCCAATTCAATAAACACATACAAAATAATAATTCAAAAAGAGATTTCAACATTAATATGATAAAATAGCTTAACCGTGACTTGGTGTCGATATCCCTATTGAACCGACGTTAGGAAGTTAGCCTTCCATCTTCATCTTCAAGCATCCACCATTGGCCATGTCACCATGTCCTCTGTCGGTGTTGAAGAACGAAAAAGATAGGGTCTTTCCTGAATATCCTTTTGTGCCATCAAAACATTACCTTTTATAATGAAACCTAGGATAGGTGGCACCTCTAAAGGCCATGCATGGCCTCTCGCGGCTGTGCATGCCCATGTACGACTATGTATAGCCCTCATACGGGTGTGTAGCCTTGTCACATCCATGACACACTTGTCATGGCTTTGACATACCGTGAGAGGCTTCTCACAATGGTAGTGATTTGGAATGAATCAAGCTATAAGGAGATAACTCTTCAGATAACTAGAAGAGAGAATCCTTTGATGAATAGTAGCATATGTCACTGTTGATGAATAATAGCACAAGTCACTGTGAGAAAAATGACACTTGGGCAGTTGACATCGTGAGAAGCATGAAAGGCTGGCTGAGAATGCAACTGACATCACCGTGAGAAGGTAGCTGGCTGTCATAAGAATGAATGGGAGTTGGCGACAAAGAAGCATTGCAGCTGGCCTATTGTAAGCATGCATGGGTTGTCAAGAAGCATGCATGGACGTGAGAAAGTCTCACGACCATGTAGCTGACTGTCATAGCCACGAGTCTTTCCTTTATTCTTCACTTGACATTCTAACTTGTCCTTTCGTCTTTCAATCCTCTTCTTATTCTTGCTCTATAGTTCAATAGAGCGTGGACATTGAGAAGATGACTTTAATGAATATGCCTTCAGGTCACTTTAGCTTCTTCACTTCTGAAATGAACCTAAAATCAAATATGAGCTAAAGTGAGTATTGTAAGCATTTCTAAGAAAATAATCACTGAATGTAGTAAATCAAATGAATCAACATTTAAGCACATATCAAGTTTCCACACACATAGCTTTTGACCGTCTTCAAGCAAATCGTCAAAATCAAAATCACAAACTAAAACCTTACTCATTTTCCATATTTCCTAAAAATAGATAATCATAAGTAAAGATAAATGACTTTCAAAACCTATAGCACTAACTCAACATTCAAAGCTTCTACCCATGATCAATTAACATTCATCACCCTTAGAAATTGAGTAATCTAGTGGTAGACTTGGACAAAAGGTGTTTAAACAAGATATTTCCACGGTTACACTCAAACACCATTTATGATCACAACAATCAATAACTTTGCATATCATTTCATTTCTCCACCACTAAAAGTCACATGCATAATCATGAATCAAAGGACTTTTCTAGGGTTGTAATGTGGGAAAGGGTAAGATGAGATGTGTTTTAAGTAATGCAGCATAAAACCTATTAATCTAGTGAAGCGAAAGTAACACTCAATGAGATATCAAGCGCACAAGTTAACATTCATTCAAAATTGGGTACTGTCAGCTATAAAGAATGCAACAATTATGTTTCACAAGTTAATTTAGCTCTCACACCATAAGCCACTTGAGCATAACACAAAAAGTGCTCCATCCAAAACAACATTTGCCTCATATGCAATATATTCAGACACCCAATTAATATGACTTAAGAAGGATAAACTATTAATTAACAACTTTTCACAAAAATTGTATTTCCTCCTTGATACTTTTATTCAAACTCACTTTTTTTTCTTTTTTTCTTTTCTTTTCCTTGTTTTAAAATATAAAATTAATAGAAGCTACATCAACATAGGATTCATATCATGGCACTTTAATAAATATAACCAACCCACATGTATGTGTACCACCACACTTAGGCTTTTGTACAATCACAGTCATCAAGAATTAAGAAATGCTCCACTAGCTTTAAGGCTTAGGTAGGGCATTTGGTTAGGTGCAAGTAATGTTGTTTATACAAAAGAAAAGGCTAATAAAGCTCAAAGGGGATTAGCAGAGGAAAATTCACATAAATGGGTTGGCTATTTGGCTAATGTAGCTTGTAAACAACAAAGAATGACAAATCATTTTCATAAAAATGCATGTGATAAAAATGTGTTCTTAAATAGAAAATCAAAGAAAAGTAAGGATGTATATGTCATGAAGGTCACCATAACAAAAGACAGTGAGACGGATATAGATATGTCAGTCTAATATAGCTCAAAACTTCACTGGTTTTTGTCTACCACTAATCACCGCTCTTCTAAGAATAATGCCTATTAACCAATCATAAGAGCAAAAGTATATGCTAAGGTTGCCATGGATTTTTTTTGGTCAATTCATGTTGGCCCCCGAATTTTTTTTCTTGTTGAGTTAAGCATGATTTAAAATAATTTTTGAGGTTTTGATAGATTAATTATTTTTTGGAGTTATTTAGTATGTAAGAGTTAGTAGGATTTTATTGTATAGCTTAATTGAATTAAGGTGGTAAGATTGTATAAGGGCATTTTTGGTAGTTCACTTAAGGATAAAGACCGTAAGGCATATAAGGAAGGGTAAAATGGATATTTTACAATCATTAAAGGTATAAGTGGGAGAAGAAAAGTAGTCTTGCATTTTAAAGAAGGAAGAAAACGTGAATTGAGGGAGAGAAGAGAGAAGAATGAAAATAG
>JAOSBL010169342.1:0-10979 GCA_027568915.1 Erythroxylum roraimae
TCAAAACAGAGATTGGAGTTCTCTCTATCGAATTCTAAGGTGTCAGTCTCCCTTGAATGAGTCTGAAATTCTACTCAAAATAGGTCGACAAAGGAATCGCAACAAAGGGAAGAGAGTTGAGTTTGATTTTCCGATCAATCGTCCAATAACTCGATCCTATTTGCAGAAACATAACACATACCTCCAGGAAAGGATCACTCTTGTATTCTCCACCGTTGTCTGTTCGGAGAACTTTGATCTTTCTTCCTGTCTGATTTTCAACTTAAGCTTCCCACTTAAGAAAAACTCTAAGCACATCATCTTTGTTCTTCATAGAAAACACTCATACTCTTATGAAAAAATCATCAACAAAAGTGACAAAATAATGCCTACCTCCAAGAGATGGAGTCTTAGCATGTCCGCACATAATCCAAAATACCCCTAGTGTCATGGATGGCAGTGCCAAATTTCACTCTTCTTTATTTTTTCAAAACACAATGTTCACAAGATTCTAATTTGCAAGTCTTCATACCTTTCAATAATCCTTATTTGGCAAGAATTTGCAAGGATTTTTCACCAACATATCCCAAACGCATATGCCACAATTTTGTTGCCTCTGCATCCTTCTTGCCACTAGAAGTTGCTGCCGCTACTATCCTAACAACTATACTATCTTGGTAGTAATATAGATTATTTTTCCTTATTCCTTTCAACATCACAAGTGCTCCCGAAGTTGCCTTAAGAATTCCATCTCGCATCATCACAACTAGAGCTTTTGCTTATAAAGTCCCTAAAGAGATGAGATTCTTTTTCAAATTCGGTACGTACCAAACATCCTTTAAAATTCTGGTGGATCCATCATGATTCCTCAGTTTGATTGAATCTATCCCAGCTATTTTATATGGATTATCATTATCCATGTAAACAACTCCACCATCAATTTCTTCAAAATTAAAAAACCACTCCTGGATGGAAGACGTATGATAAGTGCAACCTGAATTCAGAATCCACTCGTCTGAATTAAATGTTGAAGGTGATACCATCAAAGAGACATCTGACTCTCTCTGTATCACTTTTATACTCTGCAACATTTGCATCTTACAGAGCCTTCCCTTTCTTCTTCAACTTTGGACAGTCTTTCTTCCAGTACCCTTTCTCATGACAGAAAGCACACTCATCTTTCGCAACTCTACTTTTTGATTTAGATCTTCCTCTTCTCCCCTTCAACCGGCTCTACTGACGACCTCTTGTCATAAATGCTTCATCTTCTGTAACTAATTCACTTTTCTTTTTATCTTGCTTTCGCAATTCATAACTATACAAAGCAGAACACACAACATCTAAAGATACATTCTCCTTCCCATGAAGTATAGTAGTTTCTAAGTGTTCAAATTTATCCAGAAGGGATGATAACAACATTAAAACTAAGTCTTCATCCTCAAATTTCACATCCAAATTCAACAAGTCTGCTACTAACTGATTAAACATAGTGATGTGTTTATTCATAGTAATACTTGATTAGTAATCAAATCGGAACAACATTTTCTTCATAAAGAGCTTATTTTGATCATTCTTTTTCAAAAATTTGTCCTCTAATGCCTTCCATAATTTGTATGCAAAAGTCTCGTTCTTGAAAACACACTTCTGCTCTCAAACATGATCGAATTGTTCCGCATACCAACCGATTTATGATACTCCAATCTTTATCTTCTACATATTCTGGTTTTTTTTCTTCAATAACTATGTCAAAGCCCTGTTGGAAAAGAAAATCCAAAACCTCACCTTGCCACATGCCAAAATGACCAGTACCATCAAATATTTCCACCGCCAACTTCATACTTGACATTAGAATCCTCTGCCATATGGACGAGGAAGTCGATGCCGCTTGTGTCATATTTGTTATATCCTCAATTGCTGGTGAATTTACAGACGTCATTACAAACTCAATAATAGTATTCAATATTACAAATATTACAAACAAGCCAAGGATGAACCTTCGGCTCTGATACTACTTGTTGAAAAAATTGGGTAATTTTTTCCTCTAAGGTAAACAATTAGTGAAGTAAACTGATTCGATAATACCCAGGAAAGACCATGAAACAGACTTCTAAGATAGTATTACCATTTCACGTAAAATTTCAGGAAAGGGTGGAGGGATCACAAACGGTCCCACTTAAAACCCGACCTCCTAGACAAAAATTACGTGCACGATGTATTTATCACAACCTAACCCGTGTATACACACGAATAGAAAAATACACCTAAATAAATTGAACACAATACTACAAATATACCCGACAAATAATATTGAATACTATAAATGCGGAATAAATAAAAGAGATAAAAAAAAACACACCCGAAAATTAATAACGGAGTTCGGCCAATTGTGCCTAGTCTCCGAGCACCACTTAAGACAACCTGTTCTTATTAAGAAGAAAATACTAAATTTGATATGTGTACAAATTTTAAATATACATCAAATTTTAGGATGATCTAGTATAGGAAGAGGAGGAGTTATTTCATAACTTGAAAAACTCCTCCCATTCTCATCTCTTCTCAATATAGGATAAAAATTGGGCCATCAAAGTCAAAAAATAACAATGTCCCCATTTATAATTGATAATCAACAGAAAAATAACCATTAAGTAATATGGGAAGCAAACTCACCTCTCCATTTTGTTGTGGAACACAAAGGACCTCTTTCTTTATTCATAAACAAGTGCAAAACTCAAAAGGGATATATGACATTTATGGTTGATTGTCCTTGGTGAAACTGTGAAGTAAAATGAAAAGCCTTGCTGGTCTAGGAAAACTCCGACTACGGCAATTGAGAGCTGAAAACCAAAATGTTTATAATGGACAAGCTCCATAAACGTAATCATCCCAGCACTCGAAACTTCAGGATAACAGAGAGAAGAATGAACAAGGCAAGAAGCATAGAACATAGTGACAACAAAGCAAAGGACCAACCGTTATGATTGTCGTTGCCAACAAGACAGACACACCAATCTTGAGACACCCCAAAACTAAAATAAAAAAAGTGCTGCTGATATAGGTAGATAATGTTAAGTAAGCAAGTCTATCGATACTTTAAGCAGTACCCATCAGGAGCAATGGACGACAGATAACAAGCCAACAGTCAGCAGAGACTTCAGACAGTGGCGTATCTAATCTTAAACTACCTAATCAAGTTTGATTGATCCTTAAAGACTTCATATCTGTAACCATATCCCATAGTTGGAGAAACAAGACAATAAAGTCAAGAAGAAAAGACCATTTTAGTCTTTATTGGGGGGTTGAGATTGAAATGTGTTTTGAAACCACTACTATGTCCGAAAGATCAATGTTCTTTCTCCTTTCCAAACCCCAGAACAATCACAAAAAGAAAGTTCCTAAAACAATTTCCATATCCAAAACCCAATCAAGGAAGCAATAAATTCGAAGACAGAGCACATGGGCTACATAAGAGTGTGATATGAGACAGAGACATACATCCATCCTTAAGATTCTCTTGTCTGAACTGCTTGGGAATATGGTCCAGAGACTTTCCAGAAGCAGAAGGAGACTTGTAGCCTTACCATCTCCTTTAAACTCCGAGCACCTCTATCCGATTGGTGAAGGCGGTGGTGGGGAGAAAATAAGACTTTGGGAAGCCAACAGAGAGTGGTTCTGTCGTCGGAGCAGAGACTACAGAGAGCAGAGAAGTTGCCATCTGAAGAGACTTCTCGAATCTCTTCGCTCTGTGTTTGTGTTGTGTGATTGATTTTTATATGAACTAAACGTGATGATAGAGAAGCTTGGGGCTTCGTTGGATTTGGAATAATTACGAATGATAGAGAAGTTTAGAGCCTAAAATGCTGATATCATTTCCCTCCTAGGTTTTTGTTTCCCTCCAATAACCAAAATGGTCGCCAAAGGCAACATCTCTGCGACGATTTCAAAAATTATCGCAATTGGTGACAATAAATGTGAATTGTTTGGCAAGATTTTCGAAAATCATCTACAAAAGTAGACTTTCTAGTGAAGCATTTCGAAACTGTCAATAAATGTAGGCCTTTAGTCACAAGTTTTGAAAATTGTCATCAAATGTCCTTTTAAAAACAATTTTTAAAAATCATCATCAAAAGATACATATTTGGTGACCATGCAAGTTAATGTAAATTTTTGGTGACAATTTTAAAAATTCAACACTAAAAGTAAGCCTTCACGATGATTTTGAAAATCATTATCAAAAGATCCACATTTGGTGATGATTTTTTTAAAACTGCCACTAAATTAATGTAAATTTTTGGCGATGATTTTGAAAAATCGTCATTAAAAGTAAGTTTTAGTTTTGGTGACAACAGGGATACACATTGGTGACGATTTTCAAAATTGTCATCAAGGCTCACTTTTATTGACGATATTTAAAGCGTAGCTAAAAAACGTGGCAAAATGTGTACTTTATTGTATTGAGGGACATTGAAATACGGAGACATCCATCCATATTTTAACAGAGAAGGAACAGTAGTGAACAATACAAGGAATCTTTCTAAAAAAATAATACAAGGAATCAGCTTCGGGTCAAGGCAAAAATATAGAATAACAATACATACCTCCACCAAATCTTCAACGACGACGCCTTCTGTGGAGGAGACAATCGAACCATCGAGAGAGAGGTGAGAAGCATTGGAGGAAAGTGAGAAACGTGAGAAACAATCAATGATGTAAAAATTGGACTGAATTAATCGGTTCGATCTAGATACACATGAATCAGATTGATTTTTGATTCAATTTTTACTTTTTTTTATTTGAGGGAAGAATATAGATACATAAAGAGTCGAGGAAAACAGAGTCTCAACTGATCCTTTAAGAGGAGTACATAGCACTTAATGGGTGTAGCTTCAAAATAAGTAGTACCTAGCTTAAAGTGCTTGGCATAGGACACTAACCAGTCTGCACGTCGGTTGCCCTTGCGGTAGATATGCCGGTATACCACAATCCAATTCCTGGTGAAAAGTTCATTGATCCCTGTGATTATGGAATTGTAGGTCTCGAACCGGCGATAAGAAGAGAAGATTAAGTGCCACTACTGAGTCCACCTCAACTTTTGACCAAGAATTTAAAAACTTAATCTGACCGACCGATTCAACCAGAAAAAGTATGAACCGACTTGTTTTTTAGTTCAGTTACTTGTAAACAATATAACTAAAAACCAGTCGGGTTATTACTTAACCAATTGGTTTTCCCTAAACTTTAACTAAGAAAAGCCTAGAACTTTATCTTCTTCACCTTCGTCTTCGATTTGTTATTTTTCAAAGTTTATATCCGAACAAACTTCATCTTTTCACTGGTTCTGTTCACTATTAGAAAATTTTCCATCTCCAATCAAACTCATCCTCTTCAATAACTCTTATACTTTTGTTCAACTTATTGAGAAGATGTGATGATTAGTCAATTAGGGATATTTTTGTTTTCACTTTTCAAACTTTCATAAACCTAAGGATTAGGGTATTTCTATTTCCAAATCTTCTTTCTTATCCTTTTCATTTTTCTTCTTTCAATCTTTTGTCTATTATGTTATTGGGTTGGGATATATGATTTGTGAAACTGTTTTAAGATAGTTTACAAGGTTATGAATTTTTTATTGAAACTTTTTGGCGTAAAAACAATGAGTATGCTAGAAAATAATTGGGGACATGTTTCACTATCTTCTTGAATTCTTCAATTTCTGTCCTTTCTCATCCTAAAAGATTTTTCTTTGATGTTAGCTTCTGCAACCTTTGGTTAATGCATCCACAGAGTATTGCCTTTGTAGTTTGGGGTTTCGCTATCCTTAGGTTTAGTTAGCATTTGCAGTTGGGGAATCGTAGAGATACCACAGATTATCACTAACTGCAAGGAGAAATTTGGCCATGGTCTTTATCTTGCTTTCTTGGCCATATGGATTATTAGGTATGTTTTCTTTTTTTTAAAGATTGTAACTTTCTTGGTTTTTTGTTTCGTTGTCATATCGTTGTTTTGTAGCATCTCAGGTTCAAGATCTGCATCTACCATTTTCATGTTTGTTTTGTATGTGCTTGTTATTCTTTTTTAACTTTGTTTACTTGCTTTGGTGTCTTTTACAGGGAGCTTTTTAATAGTTTTAGTTGCATGCTAGAACCAGCCATTGCAAATGAGTGCTTTTACATGTCTGTGTTGTGTTAGCTTGTGTTGTTTGTTCGTGGGACTTCTCAGCCAATTGTTCTGCATATGTTTGATGATTTTAACCATGTTCTTGCACCAACATTAGCATACTTATTGTGCGTGTTCCTTTTGGTATATGTGCACTCACACTAGTAACTTCGATTCCCTCTCAAGCAACTCATAAGTAGATACCTAATTACCCAAAAAAGCAATAGACGAAGATTCACCTGGCTATTACCCAACATATGATTAATTAATTATTAATTTATTAATTATTCTCGTGAGATTTATGTGGAGTTAGACGACGTATTCCTTAAGGATTCAGTTATTGAATTATTGCTGTGACTTATTAATTAACTTTGATATGGTCAACTTCTTGGTTATTGCTTATTCTTATCTTATCTCACATTATAACAATTTGATAATTGTAAAATTATAACTTTAGAAGCATAAACATGTAAATTGTGAAAGTGTAATATCTCCATGTATATAGTGGTTATACAAGTGATGTTTTCTTCTAAATGCTTCAGATTATTATTTTGATTTCTTAAAGTAGCTCTATCAATTGTGTTAATTATAAAAATAATATCAACTTTATAGCGGTTTAATACTGGTTGAACATTTAAACCTTAAACCTTTCCTTTGATCGGTTCGATATCCTATCTAATTTTTAAAGCATTGCTTTTGACAGTTTTCAATAAAATATGGCATGTTAAATAATAAATTGGCCAATTTTCGAACCGTGAAGAATCGTCTTACTAATATAACCTAAATGTCCTGCCTTTTTTTTGTTTTTTGTTTTTTTTTTTTGCGTACAAAGGGAAAGATACAAAACTAACTCATCGCTCTAGGATACAAGACGCCGTGAGCGTCATTAAGGAGCTGCTCCTGGATATCTGGAGGGGGAGCCCTGAGGATAAGGAGGCCGGGTGGTAAAAAGGCCGCCAGATGCGCCAGCTGGTATGCACATTGATTCCCTTCTCGGACGACATGATGAAGGTGGACCTCCCAGTCGCGGGTCAAGAGCGTCCGGATACCTGTCACCAAAAAAATGTCCTCAGTCAGAACAAAGCTGTAAGCGTTAATAAGGGTAATCACCTCAAGCGAGTCCAGCTCCATAACCACTCGGCGAAAGCCTAAGTCCCACGCCAAGTTCAAGCCGGATAACAGACCCCACAGTTCCGCAGAGAGGGGGAAACCCCGTCCGATAAACTGTTGAAACCCACCACACCAGTGCCCCTGGCAATCCCTTATTAAACCCCCGGCAGAGGCGTTATTAGACCCTCGTCAGACTGCACCATCAGAGTTAACTTTGACCCAACCCGCTGCCGGTTTGGGCCAGCCCACCTGGCGCCCAACAGGGATACTCTGGGTCGAAAAAACACAACTCTCCAGTGCTCTCGCTCGGGCTATCCATTCAACGTAGTCCAAGATGTGTCGGTGACCCTCCGCCGGCCACTGAAAAGCTAAATCGAACACACTATTATTCTGCCATTTCCAGAGGAACCAGCAGGTGACGCCAAAGATGATGGCCCAGTCGTCCTGGTGGACCGGGAAATGCCTCATGAGGTTGGACAACAACCACGGAGCCTCGTCCTACAGAAAGAAGCCGTCATCGACCACGTCGCGGGGGAAATGACGCCAGATGGCTTTCGCGCGCGAGCAATCCCGAAGGACATGGAGAGTGGATTCGGTGTGACCGCAACCCGGGCAACGGCTATCAGTAGCAATATGACGGGCGACATGTTGTTGATTGGTCAGGAGCTTGCGTTGAGCCATTAGCTAGAGGAACGACCGAATCCACTGCGGACCCGCCCATTTCCAGATGACCGCCCAAATTTTATAAGGGGCTCCCAAGTCAAGGCCGACAATGAGCTCATAAGCGGACGCCACAGTGAACCACCCACGGGCCGTTAGCCCCCACGACACCTCGTCTGCCCTCTCCGCCGCTACCCGATGGGAGAAGTGGGTGAGCTCCATACACATAGTGGACTGGAGGAACTGCTGAAAAGTAGACCATTGCCAGTCGCAGTGCTCAGCTGTGTAGTCAGCTACGGTATCGTAGAGGAGGTGATCCGGGACGGGCGACGTGGTAACATGGATGAGGGCCCCCCGATCTGCCAGCCAATTATCCAACCAAAACAAGACACGCCTACTTGTCCCCAGGCGCCATGTGAGGCCCTGACGGACAAAGGGCCAGGCGGCAGCAATCCCCCGCCAGGTGGCGGAAGCCCCAGCCCGAGTGACCGTCAGGGGGATGGTGCGGTCATCGAAACGATACTTGGCGCGAAGAATCCGAACCCAAAGCGCAATAGGATTGGTAAGCAGCGCCCAGCCCAACTTGGCCAGAAAGGCGTCATTGGTGGCTCGAACACGACGAAGACCCAACCCTCCCGCGGCCTTAGGCCGACACACAAACTCCCAGTTAACCAGGTGGACTTTACACTGCTCAACCGTCGAGCCCCAGATAAAAGCGCGCATAGTTTTCTCCAGATCATCGCACAGTTGGCGCGGTAGCCGCACGGTTTGCATAGTAAAAACGGGCAGGGAAGCAAGGACCGTTTGGGTGAGAGTCACCCGACCCGCGAGAGACAGGCACTGAGCCCGTTTTTTCTTAGCCGCGTCAAGGATGTGCTGGTAGGTGGTTCTGGTAGCCCGCTTATGCAATAACAGAACCCCTAAGTACCGTCCCAGATTATTCGTGCAAGGAACTTGAAGGTCGTGGCTAAGACAGTGGGCTGTCGCTCAGGGGACGTTCTTGGAAAAAAAGATCTGGGTTTTTGCAGTATTGATAGTCTGCCCGGAGGCATGACAGAAATCCTCTAGAGTGTGGGCGATGACCCGAGTTTGACTTGCTGTAGCTTTCGCAAAAAGCACGAGGTCATCGGCAAAGAAGAGATGGGAGATGGGAGGTCCCGTACGAGACAAACGAATCGGTTTCCAACTGTCGCAGTCCACCGCCTGAGAGATGAGCTGTCCCAACCGCTCCAAGCAAAGCACAAAAAGGTAAGGAGATAGGGGATCACCCTGTCGGAGGCCCTGCGAAGGGCTGAACGGATCCGAGATAGTGCCTTTCCAGGTTACTTGCATAGACACCGTCCTGACACACTGCATAATGACCCAGATTAAATTTTCTGGGAGGCCAATGTCCACCAAAGTATCCTGAATAAACTCCCACCGGAGGCGGTCGTAAGCCTTTTCCAAATCCACTTACAGGGCCAGAAAACCAATCGTGCTCGTCTTCCGCCGCATGGTGTGAATAACCTCCTGAGCGATAATGATGTTCTCCGTGATGTGCCGGCCAGGAATAAAGCTGCATTGGGTGCCCCCGACGAGGTGGTCCATATGACCTTTCAAGCGATTCACCACAACCTTAGCGATAGCCTTATATACTACGGTGCACAGGCTGATCGGACGAAACTGGGACAGGAGATAAGGGGAGGGAATTTTGGGAAGGAGAACTAGCAGGGTTTGATTCAGATCGGATTCCCAGCGCTCCCTCCGAAAAATAGCCTGAATAAACGCTACCACGGCTGGACCGACCGTGTCCCACTGGCAGTGGAAGAAAAGCGCATTAAACCCATCAACTCTCGGGGCTTTATTCGGATTGATGCCAAAAATGGCAGTACGGATTTCAGCCGCCATAACAGGAAGGGCCAGTGCCTGAACCGATGCCTCCGAAAGCGGCGGGAATGCACCCCGGAGAGGAAACTACTGTTGCGGACCGGCAATCGGGTGGTAGAGACGGGCAAATTAGGACCGAGCGAGCCGGCGCATGTGATCGGGATCCGTAATAATGGTCCCATCCTCATCAGTAAGGCGGTCGATCCGCAATTTCTTCCGTTTAGCTAGAGTGAGGGCATGGTAATACTTGGTGTTGCGGTCGCCCTTCGACAACCAATCACACCGGGCTTTCTGGTTCTAAAATAGTTCCTCCTCACCTAGAACTTGTAGCAATTCTCACCTAGAACTTGTAGCAATTCTCGACTCAACGCGTCTTCCAGATCAAGGAGAGAATCCGAAGGGGCGAGAGTCAGGGCACGTTGGATCCCTTCGAGCCGGGCCATGAGTCGGCGTTTACGGTAGAAGATATGCCCGAAATCTTGCGTGTTCTAGTGCTGAAGGTGCATAGCGAACTGAGCCAACGATTGACTAAACGTAGGCTCAGCAGGGAGCCAGTGGGTGGCGACAACCTCGGGGAACCTGGAATGAGTGAGCCACGCATTTTGGAAACAAAAAGGCCGATCGCCGCGGGGACGGGGTAGCGGCCGAAAGAACTGGAGCAGCAAAGGGCGATGATCGGAACCCAGAAAAGGTAAATGATGGTTTGCCATGTGAGGAAACTGCTACATCCAGGTCGACGAGCCAAAGACTCGATCAAGACGAGCCTGAACCGTGCCTCGACGCCAAGTAAATTTGGACCTGATAAAGCCTAAGTCATGGAGCCCGCAATGGTGGACCCAGTCTCGGAATTGACGACTCACCACGTGAGTAGAAGGAGCGCTGCCCCGTTTGTCGGAGATCTCCAGCTTAGCATTAAAGTCGCCCCCTACAATCCAGGGGCGCTGGGTGGAAGACCCGATCCAAGATAAGGCAGGCCAGAGGAAGGATTGTAAAGCCACCCGCGGGCTAGCATAGACAATAATTGTTGGACCCCGAATTTTGAGTGAAAATTTAGAAATATGAAATGAAATTCAATGAGTGATTTGCATATGAATTGTGTTAAAGATGTTTTGGGATTAAAAAAAAAGATTTGAAGACTTTGATATTTGAGTAAATTTTTATGGATTATGAGAGTAAAGTGAATGAGTTGATTGAAATGGAAGTTGAAATTA
>JAOSBL010169459.1:0-10969 GCA_027568915.1 Erythroxylum roraimae
GGCACAAACCAGGTGAAAGAATCCAAGATTAGTATTCTTGTTCATCAATATGAGTTGTTCAAGATGAAAGATGATGAGACTATTGATTAGATGTTTGGACGATTCCAAACAATTATTAATGGACTTAAAGGTTTGAGGAGAATATATGACAGTCAAGATCATATCAGAAAGATTCTCAGAAGTCTTTCAAAAAGATGGAGACCCAAAGTAACAGCAATACAAGAGGCCAAGGATTTAAGCAAGCTAAAGCTAGACGAATTGCTTGGTTCACTAAAAATCCATGAAGTAGAGCTTGATGCAGAAGACAAACTCAGAAGGGATAAATCTATTGCATTGAAGGCTGGTCAGAAGAATCAGAAGATGCAGAAAAATAGAAGCACATCTTCAAAAGCATTAAAGATTGAAGAAATCAAGAATGATGATGTTAGTGAATCTGATCAAGACTCAAGTGAAGTTGAAGATGAATTATCCTTCATTTCAAGAAAGATTAGAAGGATGTCGAAAAGAAATCAAGGGGAAATAAAGACTTCTCTTTTAAAAAGAATAGCAAAGACGATTCGAAGAATGAGAAACGTTCTATTGTCTGTTATGAGTGTAATAAACCAGGACATTACAAGTTTGAGTGTTCGTTGCTCAAAAGAAAACAAAAGAAAAGTCAAGAAAACAAAAAAAGCATGATGGCAACATGGGAAGATTTGGATTCGTCTGAATCTGAATTCGACTCAGAAGCATCAGAACAAGCAAATATATGCTTAGTAGCTGAAAGGGAATGCGATGATGAGGTAATTTCTAATTTTGATGATCTTCAGGATTCCTATTTAGAATTGTTAGAAGATTCACATGTTATCTTAAAACTATATAGGTTATTGAAAAAGAAATTTGTTGAAAATTTGAAGAACACAAAACTCTTAGAAGAAGAAAATGTCTGCCTCAAGAAAGAAGTAGACGATATGAAAAAGAAAGTAACTGTAGATAGATCTGAGGAAATTAATCAACTAAAACAAAGGATAAATAGTCTTTTAGCAAATTTATTCAAATTTACAGAAAGTACAAAGAGGATGAATGATATGATTGGAAGTTGTAGACATCTAAATGATAAAAGTGGTTTAGGTTTTAATAATAGAAATAGTAATGTTCTTCATAATAGGAATTTTCTTCCTAATAGAAAGAAAAAGAAGCAATATTCTTATTCAAAGAAAAATTGTAAGACTAACCTCAAAGGACCCAAGAAAATATGGGTACCTAAGAAGGATATAACATATATTGCAGATCTCCTTTCTTGGAAGAAGAAACCACCACCAATGGTACTTGGACAGTGGCTGCTCATGACACATGACAGGCAGAAGGTATATGTTCCTAGACCTCCATTATAAGCAAGGAGGATCAGTAACTTTTGGAGACAACCAGTAGGGCAAAATAGTTGGGATTGACAAAATTGGTAAAGATTCCTTTTCATCTATTGATAATGTTCTGCTAGTTGAAGGCTTAAAGCATAATCTAATTAGTATAAGTCAATTATGTGATTCTGATTTTGAAGTATTCTTTAATCAAAATTATTGTTTAGTCAAAAACAAGAACAGTTCCATATTCTTTTCTACCAAGAGACGAAACAACCTCTATAAAATTACCTTAGACGATTTGAAAAGTCAAAATATCTCATGTCTTATATCAAAAGATGATGAAAAACTGATTTGGCATAAAAAGCTAGGTCATGTTAGTTTTAAACATATTTCCATGTTAGTTAGACATGATTTGGTAAGAGGTTTACTAAAGATAAGTTTTAATAAAGATTTCTTTTGTGAGAGTTGTCAAAAAGGAAAACAAGTTAAAATATCTTTTTCGTCTAAAAATATTGTAACTTCGTCTAGTCCTCTAAAGCTGTTACATATAGATTTGTTTGGTCCAACCAGAACACCAAGTTTAGGTGGAAAGAAGTATGGTCTCACAATTGTTGATGACTTCACTAGATTTTGTTAGGTATTGTTTTTATCACATAAAGATGAATCTTTTAAATGTTTTAAAGTTTTATCCTAAAAGTTACAAAATGAAAAAGGAATGTCTATTGCTGGAATTAGGAGTGATCATGGTGGAGAATTTGAAAATAAAAAATTCAAAATATTTTGTGAAGAGAATGGAATTTTCCATAATTTCTCTGCTCCTAGAACTCCTCAACAAAATGGAGTTGTAGAGAGAAAGAACATGACAATTCAGGAAATGGCAAGGACTATGCTATGTGAAATGAATCTTCCTAAGTACTTCTGGGCAAAAGCTATGAATACAACTTGTTATATTAAAAATAGAGTATTTTTGCGACCTATTTTAAATAAAACTCCATATGAATTATGAAAGGGAAGAAAGCCAAATATTTCTTACTTTCACCCTTTTGGTTGTAAATGCACTATTTTGAATACAAAAGAAAAGTTAGATAAATTTGATTCTAAGATCAATTTAGGAATTTTTCTAGGTTATTCAATTACTTCTAAAGCTTATAGAGTTTATAATCTTTTTTCTAAATCTGTTGAAGAGTCTTTGCATGTAAAATTTGATGATGATTCTCATCTATTCTGATGATGAAACTCTATCTACTCCTTTAGTTAATAACCCAGACGATTCACCATCAGACGATCCACCTAATAAGGTAGAAAATATCTTTGAAAATATTAGCTTAAGGAAAGACTGGAAATATAAATCTTCTTACCCAGAAAACTTGATTATAGGAGAAACTTCAGAAAGAGTGTGAACTAGATCTAAATTTAGAAGAGAGCCAAATGTAACATTTGTTTTTAAATTAGAACCTAAGAAAATTGATGAAGCTCTTCAAGACAAAGTTTAGATTTTAGCTATGCAAGAGGAGTTAAATCAATTTACTAGGAATAAAGTTTGGTCTCTAGTTCCTAAACCTTTTAATAAATCTATTATAAGAACCAGTTGGGTATTCAAAAATAAACTAGATGAATCAAGAAAGTAAACCATAATAAAGCTAGATTAGTAGCTCAAGGCTATAATCAATAAGAAGGAATAGACTACAATGAAACATATGCTCCTGTAGCTAGACTAGAAGCTATTAGGATTTTGCTCGCATATGTTGTTTTTCATAGTATAAAACTGTTTCAAATGGATGTGAAAAGTGCAGTTTTGAATGGTTTTATAGATGAAGAAGTTTATATGAAACAATCCCTAGGTTTTGAAGACATTGATAAACCAGATTATGTCTATAAACATCATAAAGCTTTGTATGGACTAAAACAAGCACCTCGTGCTTGGTATGATCGTCTGAGTTCGTTTTTGATTAAAAATGATTTTATTAGAGGTCGAGTAGATAAAATGTTATTTAGAAAAATATTAAAAATGAGTTTATCATTGTATAAATATATGTAGACGATATCATTTTTGGTCTAACTTCTGAAAAATTATGTTCAAATTTTGAAAGTCTTATGAAAAGTGAATTTGAAATGAGTATGATGGGTGAATTAAATTTCTTTCTTGGTTTACAAATTAAACAAACAGAAGAAAAGATTTTTTTATCAACAGAAGTATATCAGAGAACTTTTAGTCAAATATAAAATGGAAAATTTTAAACCAATGTCAACTCCTATGCACTCTTCAACCTTCTTATTTAAGGATGAAGCTAGTAAGAAGATTGATCAAACTCTTTTCAGAGGAATTATTTGTTCTTTACTTTACCTAACTGCAAGCAGACTTGATATATTGTTTAGTGTCTGTTTGTGTGCAAGATTTCAAGTAGATCTTAGAGAATCTCATTACATTGCTGTCAAAAGAATATTAGGATACTTAGTAGGTACTATTGATCTTTGCTTAATGTATGAGAAAGGTAAAGATTTCAGGTTAATTGGTTACTGTGATGCTGATTATAGTGGAGATAGGATTGATATAAAGAGTACAAGTGGAGGCTACCACTTTCTTGGTCATAATCTAATTTTTTGGCCAAGAAAAAGGCAAAGTTCAATTGCTCTATCTACTGCAGAGGCTGAATACATCTCAGCTGCAAGCTGTTGTTCACAATTGTTATGGATTAAGAATCAATTAGAGGATTATTCTATCCAAGAAGATCATATTCTAATCTTCTGTGACAACACAAGTGCTATTAATCTCTCAAAGAATCCAATACAACACTCAAGGGGAAAGCATATTGAAGTTAGGTATCATTTCATAAGAGACTATGTACAGAGAGGGATCATCAATCTACAGTTTGTTGAGACGAATCAATAATAGGCAGATATCTTCACCAAAGCCTTAAGTGAAGACAAATTCAAGGAAATCAAATGAAATCTAAATATGGTAATGTTAAATGACCATTCTTCTGAAACTGCATGATCCAGACAATTCGTTCTGAAGAAGCAGAAAAGTCGTAAGTTTTTAGATTATATAGTAACGGTAAATTTTCACTTGGTAGTTTCAATTTTATGATTACCGGAGGGTCAGTTAAAAATGTTACAAACGGTAACTTTTCAAGAGTGTATATAAAAAGGAAATCATCTCAGAATCTGCAACACCTTACACTCTAGAATTTCTTTGAAAAACTTCGAAATCGACTTGTTCAAGTGCTCTCAACAAAGATGATCAAATCCTCTATTCTAAACTTTAAATCCGTCTCATTTCATTTCATATCTTTGGTTCATCTTTATACTAACCTATCTTATTTAAGTGAAATACATCTCTGTGTTTAGTGTTTATCTTTTACAGATTAAAAATGCAAAATCTCTTGTCTATGGGAGACTAGTTGATTTTACTTCTTTAAAGAATGATCGGATGAATATCGAACCTGAGTTTGAAGCAGTTGGTTGGAAGAACTTCTTCAACATCCAAGAGAAGGTGTATTTGAATGAAGTATATGATTTCTGGAAGAATGCAAAGGTGGTAGACAACACCTTGGTATCGATGGTAGATGGGTTGTCGGTAATAATCATACAAGACTTTATTATGAAGGCTATTAGGTGTCCAAATGAAGGAGCAGAACTCTTCAACAATACAGATTGGATTGCTCAAAGTCATATAGACAAAGCCAACATCAATCGACAACTATATGGATCTAGCAATCCAGGAGTCAAGAAGTCTTCAACCCTCATTCCGAAGACTAGGGTTCTTCATTCACTTCTTCTCTATTGTATCTTACCAAGAGCAGGATCAAAGGACTTGGACAATGAATGATGAACATTGTCTATTTCATCTACTCACTCACCAACTAGTTAATCTTCCTTTTTTGATTCTGAAGTACATGATAAAGGCTAGGGAGGATTATCATTCGAAAAGTAGTTCTTTACCTTACGGTATGCTATTAACAAGATTCTTCAGAGAATCTGGAATCCTACTTGATAGAGGAAATAGAATAAAGATGACTGTTAAGAGTGTTATCAATGGATCTAATATTCACAAAATGGGGATCAAGACTGAAGCTGAAGCGGATGTAGATTTTACACTGAAAGCACAGTCTAAGGGGGAGCTTTTAGTAAGACGAAGCAAGAAAGAAAATGTTTCGTCAGAAATACAAGCAAAACCTCGATCATCCGGAAGAATATTAGTAGAGAAAAAGGTTGAACAATCGTCTGATGTGCAGATACAAGCTAAGATGTTTCCAGAAAGGAAGGAAAGCAAGGTTCAACAACTAACTCATCAGGTGTCTTTAAAGAGGAAGGTTGAGAGGCTCCAATCAGAAAGGTCTGAGAAGTCAAGAAGGTCACCAAGATTAATGAACTTACGACAACAAGAACAGAAGAAGCAGAAAGTTCTGATTCTTGGTGGAGAATCTGAGAGTAAAAAGGAGCAAGAGCAACAACAACAACCTACCAAACCAATTGTCTCTATCCCTTAGACTCAATCATCACAACCATCTGGAGAGACAGAGATAAAAAGAAAACTAGTATTTGAGAAGAAGAAGCCTCGACAACAACTCTCTTCCAAATCAGTAAAAGAACAAAAGAAGACGAAACTTGTTCAAAAGAAGGTTTCATCATCTGATGTTCCACAAAAGACACAGATTGTAACACAACAGCTATTACCTTACAACCCTCCTCAATGGATAAAGAAAGAAGATTTGAAGATGAAGTTAATAGAAGAATCAATACCAGATCGTAACAGAAGTTCAATTATCATCAGAGAACTTTCTAAACAGACAGTTAAGGTTCAAGTTGAATCTATAACAGTAAATGATAAGACGATACATCTTCTAAGTCTTAACGAACAAAGACTATATAATATTCTGCGAGATGAAAAGACAGAACCATATCTATTGAAGATTACTAAAGATCCTTATACAATCTATCCAATAACAAGCAGAACGACAATCAAGATTATACCAGAGGTACAACTAGACGCCCAGCACCAGTGATAAGCAAAGAAAAAGGAAAGAAGAAAAAGTTTCCTGAATGACACGAAGGTGATCTAACAGAAAAAGAGATTTAAGTAGCAGTAAAAAACATAGACGATATATGTCATGAAGCTGAACCTATAGGTATCTATGTATAATATCATATATCAAGGGAATCAGGAAGTAATTTTGCAGCATCTACCAAAGATGAAAGTTTCAAGGTAGTCAACACAATATCAAAAGGAAGGTACAAAATTATCATAATTGAAGGTATCGATTTTAACTTAGAAACCTTTGTGCATTTACTCGTTCATTTCAAACCCTTAGTTTTCATTTCTTCAATTAAAACTATTTTACAACTTCTAGGGCAACCGATTCAAAAATTACCCAGACCTGATGATCTTGTTATCCCTGAAGGAAAACAACCTTTCAAATTACCCTCAATCAAAATCATAGAATTAGACGATTCACCTAGAAAACAACCTGTTTTTGAACACACTCATCCACTTAGTGAAATACTACAAGATGCTACTGTTAATTCGGAGTTCTTGAAGAATTTCATCAAATGGAATGAAGCTAGTCACAAGCAGACGGAAGTTCAGGAAGCCTTAGTTAAAAACATTAAAGAAATTAATACTAAGGTTGATGAACTAGGTGATGCATTGGGTGATCTTCATGAGGAAATAGCACTTCTATGTGTTTCTATAGAAGAAGACCTCAAGATGATTCACACTAAAATTCAACAAATGTTTTCTAAAATTTTGAAGCGTCTAAAATGAACTGTCTTTTTGATTAATAACAAATAGGGGGAGAATCATTGTATATCTTGCTTTATTCTTGTCTGAATATTATTCTTCTGACTATTATCTTTATTTTCCTCTGAATATTATTTTATCTTCTAATATTATGATTATTTGTTATCATCAAAAAGGGGGAGATTGTTAAGTTAAGAAGACTTCACTTCTTCTATTAATTTTGATGAAAGTCAAATAATAATAATCATAGAAGTGTGCGAACTGTTTTGATGAATTTGTTAAGTGCGCAGATAAATTTAAGTAGCACAAATCATCAAATCAAGACGATACTTAAGTAAAAGCTGAATAAGACGGATAAGACGAAGTGCTTAGTCTAAGATACAAAGCTCTCAAGTGGAGCTCTCACAAGGAATTGTCAGTAAGAAAGTAGAGGAATAAAGAAGCCATATTGGTTAGTTAGAGGATAATATTGTTGGAATAGTGGTAGAGATGGAGCCATATGAAGAAGAAGGAAGCTTCATGCCATCCACTAAGAGGAAATCTAGTAAAAAGAAGAAAGATTCCTTAAACATAAAGTGATGATCATGCTAAAGTGGAATGTTAGGAGACTAAACAATCCTACAAAGAAGGAAGAAATTTTTGATTATGTTAATTGTATTAAACCTTATGTAATGGGTTCACTAGAAAAAAAAACTAGCAGAGAATAAATGCATTAATTTGCAGTTTTTGAAAAAGGGTGGAGCACATCAATAACCATAAGGATCATCATTATGGGATAATCATAATAATGACTGATCCTAATAAAATTGATATATTGAGCTTGATAAGTGTAAATTGCATCATCTTTTAGGGCTTAGTTTAATATGTATTTAATTGTTAATTTATTCATTTAGTATGTGTTTAGGTTATAATTGTGTTCGTTTGTTAATTTTTTGTGTTTAAGTGTTTTTATAGGTTAATACAAGTATTTGAGCTTAAATATTATGTTTTTAAGGTATCTAGATGTGTTTTTTAGTGTTTCAGGGGCACATGGAAGAACGGAGAAGTTTCGGAGACATTCGGGCTAAAACAACTACTCACAATCTGGCATAAAAAGCCAATATCACGGCAGAAGCACCAAAGTTAGCCCACGATTATGGTCTACGTGCCACGATCGTGACAAAAACCTAGGACATGGCCCATGATCTCGGCTTGCATGCCACGATCGTGATAGAAGGCTCGGATGTAGCCCGCGATTGTAGCCTGCAGGGCCATGGTCGTGGCCTGCTTCGGGCAGACGCACAAACACTAAAAAACGTCATGTTTTGAGGGAACAAGACAAATAGGCAGAAAAAAGCTTTTGACATCAGCCACCTTGAAGAAACTCTAGAGAGAATTCATTGAGAGATTGAGAAAAAGAAGAAGGAAGAGAGAAGTGAAGAAGAAGCTGACTCGACATACTTCCTAGATCAGGAGGTTTCCTAACGTTACTGCCTCCCGTGTGTTATGGTATGTAAGGTGGAGTCCACTAGGACAATATTCCATTATCCTTGAGATAATTCAAAAATGTTGTCTTAAGTATTCACCACCTTGATCCGATCGAAGTGATTTAATACTTCTCCCAAATTGTTTCTCAACTTCATTTTGAATTCTTTGAACCTTTGAAAGGCTTCAGACTTGTATCTCACAAGATACACATACTCATATCGAGAATGATCATCAATAAAGGTAATGAAGTATACGAAACCACCTTTGGCATGTATGGACATCGGACCACAAACATCAGTATGTATTAGGTCTAAAAGTCTACTAGTTCGTTCACCCTTTCCCTTAAAGGGTGACTTAGTCATCTTGCCTCATAAGCAAGATTCACATGTGTCATATGATTCATAATCAAATGACCCTAAACTACCACACCTGTATAGTTTAGACATGCGTCTCTCACTTATATGGCCAACGACAATGCCATAAGTAAGACAATTTCATATTATCTCATTTTATTCTTTTGTTATTATTGATATTTAGAACCAGATTAGATATATTCAATATGTATATACCATTGCATAATGTGCCCAAAGTATATAACATTCCGTTCAAATAAATTGAACAACCATTGTTACTGAAATTTAAATGGAATCCAGCTTTATTAAGACTAGAAACAGACATTACATTTTTAGTCAAAGCAGGTACATAAAAACAATTGTCCAATTCTAGCACAAGCCCACTAGGGAGTGTCAATACATATGTGCCTATAGCTAATGCAGCAACTCTTACTCCATTGCCCACTTGCAGGTCTTACTCTCCTTTGTTGAGTTGTCTATTGTTCTTGAGGTCCTTCATGTCAGTACAAATTTGTGAGCCACAACCGGTATCTAATACCCATATGTTGTTATCAGAAACATTATGAATATCAATAACATAAATACCTGAAGTAAATGGGGCATCAGATGCCTTCTTCTACTTCAAGGACTCCAGATAGGCCTTGCAGTTTCTCTTCCAGCGATCATCCTTGCCACAGTGGAAGCAAGTTTCCTTCGAGGCAGTCTTCTTTGCTTTCTTGACACCTCCCTTAGGCCCTGCGGACTTCTTCTTCTTTTGGTTCTTTTTCTTCGAACTAAAAGAGTCCACCAGCATTACAACTTTGTCCTTGCGGACAGATGGCTCAACTTCCTTGAGCATGTTGACCAGCTCGGGAATTGTTCTGGATATATTGTTCATTCGATAGTTAAACAAAAAATCTAAGTAACTATCGGTTAAACCCGTCAGAATTAAGTCAATACTTAATTCATGATCCAAAAGAAAACCCAAGGAGGACAACCGCTTTATGTAACCATTCGTCTTCAGTGCGTACCGTACTAGAGATGTCCCCCCAACCATGTTGGAGCTAAAGAGCAATCCTTTCGGATCTTGCTTGCTCATCAAAGAGCCCCCTAATATGATAGACTATGGTGTTAGCATCCATAGCCTTATGCTGCTTTTGCAGCTCCAGTGGCATAGTGGCTAGCATAATACAACTAGTCTTCTCGCTATCATCGAGATGGTTCCTATATGCCCACCGGTCATCATTAGAAGCATCAGCAGCAGGGGGATCTGGAAGTGGTTCTTCCAAGACAAAACCAAGCTTCTAAGACTTAAGAACTATTCTCAAGTTTCAGAGTCAGTCAAGGAAGTTTGGTCCAGTCAACTTGTTAGCTTCCATCAATGATCTTAGATTCACACTAGTACTTATGGTATTGACTCGAGCAATAGCAACCTATCGTCAAATAGAGAAAAATTAGAATGTACTTAAATGCATGTTTATAAGGACTTTAATAACACGCATTATAACTCCCACTATTTTCAAAAATTCATAACCCTCAATATAAATCTGAGAGAACTCATAGAGAACTTCTCCTAGTGGGTCGATATCCAATATCCCTATGAATGACCTTGTGTTTGCCTAACAAGCCACCTTAGTTCAACTGGTAGGTATCGATCATACCAATTGCATCTCCAATGCAACTATCAAATCTAGTGCTATTAACGATTTATGTGTGCACACTCATTAGGCTATCAACTCTTGACATGTGTACATCTAATGTACAGTACCCAACTTCGCCTCTGTCCATATTGATCTTGGATTTGCCCAACAAACCAACACTTCTAGTTAAAACCGACCCATTAATCTAGAAATCCTATTTCCATGGTTCGAACATATCCGTCTAGAGCAGGCTTAGGTTTGGCCAACAACTCTAACATTAAAAGGACTCTAGTTCTCGCCACATTTAAGGAAGGCGTTAGTTTTAATATTCTAAGTGAGAGGTTTGACTAAGGTCTCATCTAACTTAGACGGTCTTATATGCCACAAGAGGAGATCTATTGGAAGCAAAGATCAAAGATCTTTTGGATGCAGTATGGGGAGGCTAATTCC
>JAOSBL010169485.1:0-10967 GCA_027568915.1 Erythroxylum roraimae
AATTCAAGACAACATTTTAGTTGTCTTTCCCATTTTACCCCTCATTTATCTAAAGACTACTTACCTTAGGCCATTAACACCTTGACTATACCTCTAATTTACTTCTAACTTTTCCCTTCTAAATTTATAATTTCAACTTAGGCTCACTAAATCAATGGACTCAATTATGAAAATAATTAAAAAATAAGTAAACAAACAAATCATAAATAACTAAATAAAAAAATAAATTAATAAAAAATTCAGGGTCCAATAGAGAGTATGAGGCAAATGCTCAAACACGAGCCATCCAACTGATGACTGCCTGACATTACCAGAGGGAAGTATGGAGTATTTGAATGCTGCAAGAGGAACTTTTTGAACCAATACAATTCTTACTCACAGACGTATAACGTAGGTTGGAGGGATCACTGCAACTTGAGTAGGGAGAGAATCGATAGCAAAACAACTTCCAAAATCGACCGTAAGGAGCACAAGGATTTCAACCAAGGCAATAAGGATCATAAAGAGCTTCTTCTTCTAGTTTAGGTACGTCTTTAGAAGAACTTGTTAAGAATCTTGCTGCTAACAATCTACAATTTCAATAAGATATGCAATAATTTCAACAAAATATGTAGCAGCAGTTGCAACAACAGTTACAACAGGGTTTACAACAAATCTGATAGGAGACAAAAGCAAGCCAACAGAATATGGAACACCAAATGGGTCAGATGGCAGTAAGGCTCAATCACCTAGAATCGCAGAGTGTAAGAAAATTGACATCACAACCCGAGGTGAACCTGAAGAATGTCACTGCCATAATCCTAAGGAGCGAAAACGAGATTGAGAGTCCAAAAGAGCTCCACTAAAGATTGCTACCGAGGAAGAGGATGAGAAGGAAGAAAACTTGTCATCGAGTACGAAGGTAAAATTTGAAAGCCCCAATGTTATTAAAACTAACCCTCCACCTTTTTTGAGCACAGTGACAAGACCAAACAAGGAGGAGAGGGACGAAGAGATATTGGAGGCTTTCCGAAAGGTGGAAGTCAATAGACCATTGGTCGAGGCAATCAAACAAGTACCAAGGTATGCCAAATTCCTCAAAGAACTATATACACATAAGAGGAAATTGAGGGGTGATGAGAAAGTAAAGATAGGTGAGAATGTGTCTGCGGTATTTAGAAAGAAGATGCCTTCAAAAATGTCGAGATCCAGGTATGTTTACCATTTCTTGCAAAATTGGGAATATTGTGATAAATAGAGCTATGATGGATTTAGGTTCTTCTATTAATGTGATGCCTCGTTCGATTTATACTTCTTTGAATTTGGGTCCATTGAAAGAAATGAGTGTAATCATACAACTGGCTAACCACACTAGTGCTGATCCTGATGGTGTGGTTAAGGATGTTTTGGTGCAGGTGAACAAGTTAGTGTTTCCTGCAGATTTCTATGTTGTGGATATGATTGATGACACCTTTTGTAATCCGATACCTATCTTGTTAGGGAGATCGTTTCTTAATACAACTCAAACTAAGATAGATGTTCATGAGGGTGCCCTCACAATGGAATTTGATGGGGAAAATGATTCATTTCAATATTTTTGATGCCATGAAACATCCGCTTGATGATCATTTTATTTTTTCTATTAATGTGATTGATCCTTTAGTACAGGGAATGTTTAAATTAAGTTGCAGGGATCATTTGGAAATGGTTTTAACTGAGGATATGGAAGTAGAAGCCAACACTGATGTTGAGATGGGAGAAGAGCTTATAGAAATGAAAGTCGCTTTGAACTCATTGGAAAGCTCTCTAAAAAGGTATGATTTGGCTTCTATACAACTGCTTGAAGCTCACCAGAAGTTGTTACATTCTGATGTGTAGGCACCAGAATTGGAATTGAAGCCACTCCCTACACATCTGAAGTATGCCTATTTGGGAGAGAAGCAGACTATCCCAGTTATCATTTCAGCAAATTTGACTTCAAATCAAGAGAAGAGGCTGGTTCAAGTGTTGAGAGAGCATAAGAAGGCCATCGAATGGACTATCGTAGATATCTAAGGGGTAAGTCCATCCATATGCATACGCCACATTTTGTTAGAGGAGGATACAAAATCCCTAAGGCAGGATCATCATAGGCTGAATCCTCCAATGATGGAAGTTGTGAAGAAGGAGGTGCAGAAACTTCTCAACGTTGGGGTTATCTACCCAATTTCAGACAGTAAATGGGTAAGTCTTATCTAAGTAGTTCCAAAGAAGATTGGAATCATCGTTGTGACAAACCAGAAAGGTGAGTTGGTTCCCACTCGAGTGTAAACTGGGTGGTAAGTATGTATTTATTCTAGAAAGTTAAATTCTGCTACTCGTAAAGACCACTTTCCTTTCCTATTATTGATCAGATGCTTGAGAGATTTTCTTGTTATGACTATTATTGCTTTTTAGATGGCTTTTCAGGTTATCTTCAGATCCCAATCGCACCAGAAGATCAGGAGAAGACCACATTTACATTCCCATTTGATACGTTTGCCTATCGAAGGATGCCATTTGGACTATGTAACGCACCTGACACTATCTAAAGGTGTATGGAAAGCATTTTTTCTGAATATGTTGAGAAGATTATCAAGGTATTCATGGATGATTTTAGTGTGTATGGATCTTCTTTTGATGAATGTCTTGAGAATCTTAACCATTATCTTGGAACAATGTATAGAAAATAACCATTATCAAGGTATAGTTTTAAGCCATATGATAGTTGCTAAGGGTATTGAAGTAGACAAGTCCAAAGTTGATCTTATTTCTTGTTTACCTTACCCCTTTACTATAAGGGAAGTGCATTCTTTTCTTGGGCATGCAGGTTCTTATCGAATGTTCATTAAGGACTTTTTAAAGATAGCCACACCACTATGCAAGCTTCTTCAACAAGATGTCTCCTTTGAGTTCGATGGTGAGTGCAAGGAAGCACTCAACAAACTTAAGGAGCTTCTGATATACCCATCGGTGATTCAACCACCAAATTGGAACCTCTCCTTCGAGATCATGTGTGATGTGAACGATTATATAATGGGGGCGATTTTAGGACAAAGAGCGGGAAAAGCTTTGCATGCTGTCTACTATGCTTCAAAGACTCTAAACCCATCTCAATTGAATTATTCCATTACTAAAAAAGAACTATTATATGTGGTTTTTTCTTTGGAAAAATTTCGATCGTATTTGCTTGGTGGTAAAGTGACTGTTTATTCTGACCATACAACTTTATGATACTTGCTTACAAAGAAAGAAGCAAAACCAAGGCTGATTAGATGGATTCTCCTCCTTTAGGAATTCAACAAGAAGATCAGAGATAAGAAGGGGGCAAAAAATATGGTTGCGGACCATCTCAGCCGTTTGTTATATCCCATTATGAGAAACCTTTCTAGATGAGCAATTATTTTCTGCCAATGCGACACCACCATGGTATGCATACATTGTATAATTTTTAGTTACTAACGAATTACTTGTTGGTTTGTCAAAGGCTAAAAGGGATAAGCTACATAGTGAAGCGAAGTATTACGTATAGGATGACCTGTATCTTTGGAGGCATTATACAGATCAAGTTATCAGGAAGTGTGTAACAAAAAATGAATCATCATCAATTTTAGCCTTCTACCATTCGTACGCTTGCGGAGGACATTTTGGAGTGAAAAGGCAGTTCATAAAGTTCTGTAGAGCGGTTTCTACTAGCCAACATTGTTCAAAGATGTATATACCTTCTGTAAATCTTGTGATAGATGCCAACGGTCAGCTAACTATGCCATAAGGATCAATTGCGAAAAACTCCTTTGCTTTTCTGTAAAATTTTTAACGTTTAGGGTATTGAATTTATGGGACCTTTCCCTTCGTCTTTTGGCTTTACTTATATATTGCTTGCAGTTGATTATGTTTCTAAATGGGTGGAAGCCAAAGCCACTAGAACTAAGATGGAAAGGTTGTTGCATATTTTGTTAAGGCTAACATTCTTTCTAGGTTTGGGATACCGAAAGCCATCGTTAGCGAAAGAGGAACCCACATCTGTAACAGCGTGATGGAAGCAATGTTAACAAATATCAAATCATGCACAAAGTTTCTATTGCTTACCATCCCCAAACCAACGGGCAAGCTGAAGTCTCAAATTGAGAAATCAAGTCAATCTTGGAGAAAACCGTGTAGCCTAATAGGAAGGATTGGAGTCTAAGACTAGAAGATACACAATGGGCCTACAGGACGACTTACAAAACACTAATTAGGATGTCACCATATAGGCTAGTGTTTTCGAAGCCATGTCATCTTTCGATGGAATTGCAACATAAGGCATATTGGGCTATCAGAAGATGCAACATGAACTTGGATGATGTGGGAGTGCATATGAAGTTGCAGCTTCAAGAGTTGGAAGAGATGAGGAATGAGTCATATCAAAATGCAGTGATATATAAGGAGAGGAAGAAAGCTTTTCATGATAAGGTGATTTCAAGGAAGAGCTTCACGGTGGGCTAGAAAGTGTTAATATATCATTCCAAACTCAAATTCTTTCCAAATATGTTCCCATTGGGTTGGTCCATTTGTTATCACTCATGTCTTTCCTTTTGGTGTAGTGAAGATATGGAGCCTCAAAACTGACAAGACATTCAGAGTGAATGGTCATCGCTTGAAGCCATATTATGAGGGCTTCCAAACGAAGGATTTGGAGGTGTTGATGCTGGAGGATGTTAAAGTGGTATCACTTGATGCGCGCAACTGAAGGTCGAGCCAACAATATTAAACAAAGGTGTTGCTTGGGAGGAAACCCAAGGGGATTTAATTTCTGTCTATTACATTTTCGCATTTGCTAGTTTTGTTAACTGCTCCGTTTCTTACATTTTATTTTACATTGAGGAAAATGTAAGCATTAAGTGTGGGGCTGGGTTATATTATTTTTTATGAATGTTTTTGAGCTTAATTGTAGCTTATGTGACTTCTTAGGCGGTTTTCAAAATCAAATGAACAAAATAAAAATTATCTTATTTTCTATTGCTTTTAAGATTACTTAGTTATAAGTACAGTGTGAATTGATTAGTAAAATCCATATCAAAATTTAGCATGTACTTTTTCTCTTGTAATTTATTAATGTGCATTATTCTTAGAAGAGCGGTGACTAGTGGTAGACAAAAACCAGTGAGGTTTTAAGCCGTATTAGACTGACATATCTAATCAGTCTTACTATTTTGTTTGTTATGTGTGACATTCATGACAATTACATCCTTAGTTTGCATTGATTTTCTATTCGAGGCTACATTTTGATCACATGCATTTTTACGAAAATGATTGGGCATTCTTTGTTGATTATGAGCTACATTAGCCAAATATCCTACCTAGCTATGTGAATTTTCCTTTTCTAACCCCCTTTGAGCTTTATTATCCTTTTCTTTAGTATAAACCATATTACATGCTCCTAACCAAATGCCCTACCGATGTCTTAAAGCTAATAGAGCATTTGTTAAATCTTGATGAACGTCATCGTACAAAAGCCTAAGTGTGGGGGTATGCACACATATGGGTTGGTTATATTTGTTAAAATTCTCACTTATACTTTTGAAAAAAAAGGGAGAAAAAGATATCCAAAAAGAGAAAGAAAGAAGAAAAAAATGTGAGATTGAATAAAAAGTATCAAGGAGGAGATATAATTGATGTGAAAAGTTGTTAATTAATAGTTTATCCTTCTTAAGTTGTATTGATTGGGTATTTGACTATATTGCATATGAGGCAGATGTTGTTTTAGATGGAACACATTTTGTGTTGTGCTAAATTGAGTTTTGAAACATAGTTGTTGCATTCTTTATGGCTGACAGTGCTTAGTTTTGAATGAATGTTAGCTTGCGCATTTGATATCTCACTAAGTGTTACTTTTCCTTCATTGGCTTGATGGCTTTTATGCTACATTATCCAAAATACACCCCACCTTATCCTTACCCTCATTACAATCCTAGAAAAGTCCTTTAATTTATGATTATGCATGTGACTTTTAGTGGTGTAGAAATGAAATGGTATGCAAAGTTGTGGATTGTTGTGATCATAAATGGTGATTGAGTGTACCCATTGAAATATCTTGTTTAAACATCTTTTGTCTAAGTCTACCTCTACATTACTTAATTTATAAGGATAGTGAATATTAATTGATTATGAGTAGAAGCTTTGAATGTTGAGTTTTTGCTTAGGTTTTAAAAGCCATTCATCTTTACTTATGGCTATCTATTCTTAGGAAACATGGAAAATGAATAAAAGTTTTAGTTTGGGATTTTGATTTTGACGATTTGGCCGAGGATGGTCAAAGGCTAAGTTTGGGGGAACTTGATGTGTGTTTAAATTTTAATTAATTTGATAGACTACACTTAGTGATTAATACCTTAGAAATGTTTAAGATGCTTATTTTGACTCATTTGTGATTTTAGGCATAATTCGGAAGTAAAAAAGTTGAAGCGAGTCGAAAGCGCGATATATGGGCCATTTTTCAAAGATTAATTTTCACTAGTCTTCATGGAGTACGAAGAAAAAAATCAAAAGAGGAAGATAAGAAAATGGAACACAAAGAAGAAGAATCATAGAAAGCAATGCCTGTGCATGTTTTTGCCATGCAAAAACGTAAATTTATTGGAGCAAAAAACGACAGCAAATTAAGCATGAAACGATAGTAGCTGGTGAGGGGCAAAAGGGCTAAAAGACAACATCTGCATACTCAGGCATTGTGCGTTAAATGCAAGCAACACCCAGCATCCAACACGTCTATGTTCAACCGCTAAACCCATGATCTACGTTTTACTCAAATCACAGGGTAAAAGAAGAGGAATGTGAATAGTAGTGTGGACATAAGGTTTATTTGTCACATCAGTGAATAGGAGAGGGGGCGTGAGATAGAGAGTAGCGAACAGAGAAGGGAGGCGTCAGGTTATCTTCTTCGTTCTTTTCACCACTGAAGCATGAAGAAGATGGCTCATGCTTGGAGCATAAAAATGGAGATGGAAGGCTAGCTTCCTGATGCCGGTTTAACGGGAATATTGACGCCAAGTCACAGTTAAGCTACTTTTATGATCTTAAGGTTATAATTTCTTTTCAGATTGTTATGTTGTTGGTGTTGATTTGATTGGGTTTTGGGATGAATGATCTTAATACATTTTTTAATTATTTTATTTAAAAACCTATTATTAAAACATTAAATGTAATCCGTAATTGTTACTTTTTATGTTTGTGAGTAGCATCTAATGATCCTATAACGTTAGGAACAACATAACTTAGGTTAGATAACTCGAACTTGTGAGATTACTAGTTATATTGATCATTTTCACTTCGTAATATGGATGCCTAATTAAACCTAGAGATCATATCTTAGGTTATTCAGTAGTTAGGTTAAATTAATGATCATTTCTTAATTAAACAACACTTAAGGGAAAATCGAGATTAGGAACTCTCAGATCGATAATCCGAAGAGAGTTATAAAGACGCTGGGATGATGAAATATGCTTGCTCGTGTTTAGGCCGAGATTGAAACTAGAATTAGACCTTACGTATATTCAACAGTTTAATCATTTTTGATTGCTTGTTTTAATTTGTTTTTGATAGTTTACTTTTACTTTAATTTCTAAATTGCTAAAAATTCAAAAACCCCCGTTTTATATTTTCCTTGCATCAATTAACTTTGGTTATAGAAATTAACCGAACATTCCCTATGGATTTGATCCCGACTTAGCCTAACTACAAATTTTAGTGTGCAGAGTTAGATAAATTTTGCAGTGCACTCAACATGAGCTGTCAAATTTTGGCGCCATTGCCGGGGAGTGTGCTAGTTTGATTTTCGTATTTGATTTTAGTTGGTATTTTGTGAATATATTTGTTTATTATCATTCTTTTCGTTACTTGTTAATTTTTAATTATTTTTTAGTGTTGGTGTATGGTAGTGGCCAGATCTCCTCATAGAGAAATTGAGCAACATGATCTAGAGATCGAGAGAACATTACGGAGATTGCATAGGGAAGCAAGGTCAACTTTGGTAAACAAATTGGAATCAGAATCCGAAGACACGATTGCAAATCTGAGAACTCTAAAGGGGTTGTACACACCTGATTTAACTCAAAGACCATTATGCATAACATTTATGAATTTTGCTAAACATGTTGCCTTTGAGTTAAAATCTGGATTAATTCATTTATTACCTCACTTTCATGGTCTTGCAGGTGAGGATGCAAATAAGCATCTTAAGGAACTCAATGTGGTGTGTTTGAGCATGATGCCTCACGAGGTGACTGATGAGTAGATCATGTTAAGGGCCTTCCCGTTTTCACTCAAAGATGTAGCAAAGGATTGGCTATTTGACTTATTGGCTGGAAGCGGGAATACTTGGTTGGAGATAAAGAGATTATTCTTGGAAAAATATTTTCCGACCTCAAAGACAACACGTATTCGGACGGAGATATGTGGTATTAAGCAAAATAATGGAGAATCTCTTTATGAGTACTAGGAGCAGTTCAAGAAGTTATGTGCTAGTTGTCCACACCATAACATACCGGAGCAACTTCTCATCAAATATTTTTATAAAGGATTGCTACCGATGGAGAGGAATTCGGTTGATCCGGCGAGCGGTGGGGCACTTTGGAAGAAGACTCCCCTCGAGGCCAGGATCCTATTTGAGCAGATGACAGCTAACACGCAACAATTTAGCACTCTCAATGATGTTCGACAAGTAAACAAGGTAAGTACTTCATCTATCAATCATCGTCTAGATGAACTAACGTCTTTTGTGAGACAGATTGCAATTGGACAGGCACAATTGAAAGTGTTGGGCCCGGGTCCCGTTCCCTATCCTGAGGCCTGCCCTCGAGGCCTTTGGGTAAGGATCACGCAAGGGGAGGATTGAAAGAATTCAAATTTCAACAAGAATGTCAGCGTGTATAGTGGTGGGTTTGCCGTGGCAACAAAATATTCACCGCGGCGAACGCCTCGCAGGAGAAGTTCCCCGCGGCGAAGCCGGAGATCCGAAACTCAAACTCCCAACATTCAAACATTCTAAACAAACACATACATTCAACTTTATAATTCAAACCATCCAACTCACCCACCAGATAAACATATCATCATACACATCAGAGTTTAATATAGAATACAAAAGGATGACTAATGTTGATATGCCTATATTGCTATCCAAAATAGTCACTAACTTAGTACAAAAGTCTCTAACTATCTTGGAGTTTTCGATGCCTTGTAAGGGTCAACAATCGTCCGGTTTCGCACCTGAGGAGTGAAAAAATAGTGGGTTGAGCTACACAGCTCAGTGGCTATTATGTTTATAGCCAGATGTAATTAGTCACAAATTCAAGCATAGGTATATATGTATATACTCCATCTCATTTATATCTAACAATTCAATCAATTCAACAATTCTAGTGCAAAGTCTCAAAGTTAAACATATTACCACATGAGCATCTCATATAATTACTCAACCATTCATGCATAACTCTCAATCATTTATCATGCTTAACAAATCAATGCAATGCAAAACCAAATGACTCGAGGGTTCCATGGAACGAAATGGAGAAACCAAAGTTTACAAACATGAATGAAATGAGTCCATTTTTCAAATCTCATATGCCACAAATGGGTAGCCGGGAGAAGGATCTTGTCAACATGCACGTGATGAACGAAATGGTTCCACTCTTGCCCAAACAAAAGCACATATTCATGCTCAATTTAGTTTATCATATGCTCAAACTTTCATACTTTTTCTTCTTTTCATTTACAAAATGTTATAACCTCTTTCTAGGTATAACATAATCACTAATCATCAAGCATTATCAAATCTTCACAACAATTCAAAATTCATGCAATTTAGACATACACACACATAGGCAAGAATTTGCACAATCACACAATAACTATAAATACATTACCCACCTAATTTCGCTTGAAAATCCAAGCTCAATTGTGCCCTTCCTCTTACTCTCGGATATGGTTTTCTTGGTTTCCTAACACAAACTAATTTTCCATTCAATCCAAATTCAAATGAAAATTCATAAAACTTCAACAATCAAAATGCTAAAATTGAACTATAACCCTTCCAAAAATCTATACCTTTGGGTCAATTTTCTATGATCATTCTAATCAGGTAAACAAAGAAATTTGATAACACTTTCTTCTAGAAAAATGTTCCCCATTTTCTTAAGTTTCTAATGACACCAAAATTATTCAATTTGGTTCAATAATATGAACGTTATATCCCAAATATTTTTGGATTGTTCTTATACTGAAACAATATTCTGTGCTCAACTTCCTTACAAATTTGAAATTCTTAGAGACTGAATTAAAACTTGATTTTTTCAGAAAATTTGTATCTCTATGTCTCTAATTTACTCTAAATTAAAAAGTAATCCATTTGGATAACTACAGAATACGTTATGCCTAAAAAACCGAATCATGTTCAAGCTGTGTAGGACAAAACTTCGCCGCTACCAGCCAAAAGTTGGCCGCGACGAACTTTTCCAGGGAGGAAAATTCCTCATAAATTCTTAAAAGTTTGCTACGGCAAACTTCATCCTTCAAGTTGGCCACGGTGAACTAAGGAAAGTTGGCAGCGACGAACTTTTCTAGACTCGTCTTCCAAATTTTCCAGATTTTCACTTCCAACATTTCACATATAACCTATCTTTCTCTCATCCCAACCTTCTTATACCACAATATCACATTACTCTATGTTTCCCCTAACTGCAAAACCCACGAAAATCACAAATGGATGTTTGTTTTTGACACAAACCCTACACAAATCTATTTCTTTATTCCCTTTTCTAACAAAGCAAGAAGAAAGATGAAGATTATTACCTCTTACAAGCTTGATTTCTTTTCTTTCTTCCTTTTATCTTTTCTTCCACGATTTTTCTTCTTCTTTTTGTTAGAGTAGTGCCCTAAAGGCAATCTCCTTTAGCGCGTTTTGTACAAAGTTATGTATAAATAAAGAAAGGCAT